>JAKNDB010000086.1:600000-800000 GCA_024305405.1 Dirofilaria immitis
AAGATGTTGCACTTGCTATTAAAATGTTGTGAAAAGAAATTTTTAATCAAAGAACTAAGTTTTGATTGAAAAGAAATTGTGATAAATTCACTTCAGTTTATAATTAAAACTATGTTTAACCAATTTGAAATGAACATTCGTGATGATTCTCAATGAAGCAGATAAGGTGAATCATTGCATTTAATTTTGAGACTTTATTTGATACTGATGAAATTTAATTTAAAAAGAAAACATCTCAAAACGACAATGTAACTTTCACCTCATCTTCCACTTTTTCACGTTGTTTCTTACTCATTCTGCCGAATTTTACTGCATCTCGGCTCATTCCAAGCTCCAAACATTTTTTTAGACGACAGTACTGGCATCGATTCCGATTTACACGATCAACAATACATTTCTGTTGCCTAGGGCACTGATAGTTGTTGAGCGTCGATTGACTACGTCGAAAAATCCCTATAATATCGTGCTTGCTACTTTCCCAACTTTCATTTCCGCATACTATCAATTACGCTCCAAAAAGAAAAAACCTGCTAATAAATTAAGGCAAAAAAGGACTCTTCTAATTATTAATTTAAAAGCTCACAAAACAGCTAGAAATTTTTTCATGCTAATTTGCTAACAAACCCATAAAACTGATATAAATAGAACGACATTACAATTATTGCTTATAATTGATGCTTTCCTTAATTCCTAGTAATTTGAAATTTTTGTACATCCTTATAACATCATATAGGATATAAGATCTTCTCTTCGACTTGAAATTTGAAACATCCATATGAAATTTGAATTCGCTGGTACAAAAGCGAGACGATGGGGGAAGGGAGTTATCAAAATGCTACTAGCCAGAAATCAAAAAAACATTATAATAAAGTACTTGGCATATAATAACTTAACTAAATCACAATTTATGAAACAAATTGATTTTTAATGTAAAATTATTTTTCTTCTCTTATTTCCTCAGTATTTAATTATTGCTATATTAACACTAATTTCATTATCATCTCTTCAAAACTTTCAACAGTTTCATCCCAGAATTTCTTCGCACAGCATGAATGAATTATATTTTGCATTATTAATAAAAAAAAAAGCAATAAAAGCGCTAGTACTGCTGGTTGCATAAAATTAACTTCTGATAAAACTGTTTTTCTCAATAAAATGTTTTATTTTTACAAAATTTCGGAATCATTCTCAATTAGAAAAAATTCAATTTGATGTGAATTGAACAATTTTGACTCTTTCAAAATTTCAGTGATTTTTTAATACTAATAATTTTATAGATCCCAGAAAATCCGGTGCATATCTTATGATTACCTTCCTCATAATTAAGCATTCTGGCAAGTTTAATATCCGAAAGATCATCAATATTAGAAAATTTTTATAAAATTTTAAAAGGAGCAGATTTTCCTGACTGGCACATTCTATAATCGAAATTCTCATTGTTCTTAAGAAATTATATGAATATCGAGAAAAACCAAAATGAAGGGAGAATTCTTGATAATTTTTGACTTACTTTGCATCCTTCACAGGTAATGACGCCATAATGTACTCCAGAAGATTTGTCACCACAAACTTTACACGGAATCACTTCAATTTGTGCTGAAACTAACCAAGCAAAATCAGTGTTGTTTGCAACCTGATTTTCAATTTTTTAGATAATTCTGGGTCCCACACTGTGCCTTTTTGGAGTTTATAAGTGGATACAACCCGAGAGATGTACACAAAGATCACATATGTGTGTATAAAATTGAAGATGGATGGCAAAATAACAAAAGGAAATTTTTCATTCGAATTTTCAAGAAGTATGCTGATGATTGTTCTTTATTTTTAGAAAATGAAGAAAATATGATATTTGTTGTTTTAAAAAAAAAAAAAAAAGAATTTCGATTTTACTTGCATAAATTGCAATGAGCGAATAAATTAACTGAGAATCTATTCTAATCTAAAAAGTAATTTCATTTAATTCTGCTGCAATTCAATAATAAATAATACAAAGTATTATGAAATACAAATGTTGTTTGAAATTACTCTCTTTTAAATCAATTTAAAGCAATTTGTTGAAATAAAATTTGGAGGATCTAAACATTTTCCTGAGTTAGAACCATTTAGTAATTAATTAGATTTTGGATAAATATAATCATAAAATTGTTTAGATATCAGCACTAATTATTATCATTCGGTATCGATCACTAACAGCAATAATACAAAAAATAGAAAAAACTAATAAGATTGGAAATTTAAATTAGAGATGAAAACTCCTTGAATAGTTGAAATTCTCAAATTTTACATATTTTAACATATTTTTAAAATATTTCATATTTTAAAAAATATTTCAAGATGGTCAATTTCAGTCCGAGTTTATTTGAATTTTATTTTTGCATATTTTGAAACCTATCACGTATAAATAAAAATCTGTGCTGCGTATTTCTACAAATAGACGAAGGAGCTACAATAAGTGCAGAAAATCTTTACATCGCTGCAAAAAGAAAAGAACATGAAGAATTTTCTTCAGACAATAGATGATCACCATAGTGAACGATTTGATCTACGAAATTCACGCTTGAAGCTTTGAAATTAATAATCATGATAGAATCTATAGCAAGATTAGTTAGTAATTCTCTAGAATTTAAAAATAGTAATAATTTTTATATTGATGTAATTCAGTAGAGAGATCACTAATATTATTAGTAATATCGTAGAATTTTAAAAACACCTGTAATAACAATTATTCACCCCATATTTATGTTGGCATCAAGTCATTTTACTTGAACTATGATAATGCTTCTATAAATTTTAAAGTTGTAAAAATGAACAATATCGTATGGTATTATAAGGGGATCAGAAAAAAAGAATGTTGTGACATGCAGAAACAAATTACTACATTTAGCAAGAAGTTTGACAGAAATTTTAAAAAGTAGACTAAAGCATTATTCTCAGATCAGTCAATTAATTTTTAAATATAAAAGTTTTTATAAGAATTAAAGCACAGTTCGTTCTCTAGTAATTACCGACATCTTATTTGATAAGTTAGCTAAATTGAACGATAGCATGCTGAATTTTCTTCAACAATAATTCTATGCCATAGCATCAGCATGCATCGATAACTTCAAGGAATCATCCAGTATCATTCAACATTACTACCAAACAATTTATTTCTGAAGCACTTGATAGTACATACATTATTAACACAGTTATCCGATATATATAAATTTATAAAAATTTATTATATTAATAGAAAGGCTGAACTATTACCCTCAAAATCTTATATTTCTAATATACCGAAAAATTGCGTTCGTCGATGAAGTCATTAAAATATCCTTAATAAAACACAAATATAAATAATGTATAGCTATGGGAATTTAACATTTTTGGAATTATAAAGGATTAATAGATAATATAAAAGAAACTAAACAATGCTTTTCGGCGTCTCATCATGTCGATCAAATTCGAAAACAAAAATCACAGTAATCTAAAATTGAATTTATTAATCATGGGAATCTAAATATTCAAAAAGAAGTTGATATCATGCATCTGATATAATTTAATCAACTAACTAATTTGGAAAAAAACTAAAAGGCATGAATACTTTGCTAATTTGACTTTTAGCGCTTTTTTTGGTATTATATTCTATCGTTTGTTATTTAAACAAAAATGCTGATAATAAAGTTTAAACAAAGATATTACGTAGTTGATAATGACATATATAAGAGAAAGATCGAGAAATATTTTCATTCAAGAATCAATCTAACTAGATATCAACAGATTACAATAAATTGCATTGTTATCATAGACATTTTTAGAATTGATATTTGATTAATTTGCATGCATACATTTGCGCGCCATAAATTCTTACAATATTGTGAATCAGCCTTTTCTGATGGATTATCATAATTCAAGTCTTCTAATTTCACTCAGAAAGGGTGGCAATATTTTTATTATGATAAAAGATGTTTTAATGATATGCTATGTAAACCATTCTTTATTATAGCAGCCATATACATACTTAAATAATTCTGCTTTAAGCTACTAATGGTACTTTTTGATTTTATTCGAAACAAGAATTAGAAGGGAGTGATAGTTTCGAACAGACTTTATCTTTCATTCCATTAAAATAAGGAAGAGAGTGGGCCAGAAGGAAATAAATTGAAAATTATAGTTTCACAGGAAATGTAGGATTCTAGGGCACAAAAGAGGGAGCATAGCGGTTTGATTTTAGCATTATAATAATAGTATATGCGTATATTTTGAGAAGATATATAGATGTTTTATCGTTTGAAGATGTTCCTATACTACTAAACACCAATATCATTGCTCTTGTTCTAGTTTAGTATTGTTTACATGAGTAGATGGTAGAAGGCTGGGGATGCGGTGCAGTTCGGTGACGGCTGTTGGAAAGCGGAGCAGCGGGGAGGTTCGACACCATAGGAATGGGACCCAGAAACCTGGTTTGGTAGCCCGCTTACCTCGCATTTTTGTAGAGCACCAACAACTGCCGTGTTTCGTCCCGTTCTTCTTTTCTTCGTTTTCCAGGGACACCCACGGATGGTAGGTTGATCAACCGACTTGATGGAAGTGCACCGGAGAACGGACACCGATACTGAGATGATAATGGGTTGGATTATTAGAAGGACAATCTCCCACAGTTCAATCTCAACAAACGACGGCAGTTTGACCGGTGTTTTCGGTATCCAATAAAATAACAACAACGACAACGACAACGCCAGACCAAAACAACCAAGCAAGCAAGCAACTGAAGGAACCGACTGTTGTGCCTTCACTTCTTTCGTCCTTTTTGCGTTGCGCCAACTGACGTCGAGTAGGACGTCTCGTTGGTGATGCTTCTGTTACCTGCCTTCTTGTAGTTGTCGTTGCTAAAAGATGTCGAAGATAGCAAGTAATAATTGTTTAAAGTGAACAACAATGATTTAGGTGTCCCTTTCCAATGTCAAAAGACCGTTCAAAACAGGAAGCCCACTTTAGCTAGCTTCTTCCACATAAAAACGATGAAATAGTGACGGCAATAACAGCAGTGATAAAAACTGTTGATGACAGTAATAATCGTCGGTATGGTGGCGAAACTTCCACCCGTAACATTTAGGAATCGGATACCGGTGGCACCGAGGACTGTTGAAATGTTGTTGCTACTGGAATGCTGCTCTTGCTAGTGAAGAAACAGAACGTACAGATAGGTAGGTGGTCGTGGTTGTAGTCGTAGTCATCCGACGATACATCTCCTCCTATGCATGAGGAAATATGTGCATGTATTTGACTTGCCTTCTGTTGTCAACCGCACAGCCCAGTTGTAGAATTGACAGTTGTAGTAGTAACAGTAATAATAGTATAATAGTAGTAGTAGTAGTAGTAGTAGTAGTAGTAGTAGTAGTAGTAGTAGTAGTAGTAGCAGTAGTAGTAGTAGTAGTAGTAGCAGTAGTAGTAGTAGTGGTAGCAGTAGTAGCAGTAGTAGTAGTAGTAGTAGTAGTAGTAGTAGTAGTAGTAGTAGTAGCAGTAGTGGTAGTAGTAGTAGTAGTAGTAGTAGTAGTAGTAGCAGTAGTAGTAGTAGTAGTAGTAGTAGTAGTAGTAGTAGCAGTAGTAGTAGTAGTAATAGTAGTAGTAGTAGTAGTAGTAGACGGATGAATAGATAGTGGTCGGCGGAGAAGGAGGTCGGATCGGGAGATGCCCAGTCAACTATCCGAATTTGGCGATAACGATGATGATGGCGATGACGAACTTTCCCGAGTAGCAGTAAAACCCGTGGTGATTCGTCTATGAGAACCCTTCTTTCTTTGATTTTGGAGATGGAGGTGGTTCTAGAACGGGGAAACAAGGAAGGGAAAACAGGGAGGGCGGGAGAGTTGAAATGGTTTTGAAAACTTTTCAACGTTAAAATAGGGATGGAAGGGAACAAGGGCCAAAACATTGTTATATGTCCGCCAGATACATTATTATTGTATATCTGACTGGTACGGGGGTGGTTGATACTATTGGCGATTGTCCTCTTCCCTTTTCTATCTTCCTGATCGGTGAGGACATCGACCCCGACCCGATGAGCCATCAATGTTGTTGGTAACGGTGACGATGACGCGACGATTGCTGATGATGACGATTGATGCTGTAGCGCTGGGTAATCGTACCAGTAGCACCGATCGGGTAAAGATGAATTTGTAGAGGTGGTGGTTCAAAACCCTTCTTTCCTCGTCTAACACTATGCACCAGTTACGTAAAAGTTTTTCGATGAATTGTATAGAATTTTTCGAGAAATTAGGGAAGAGTGGACGAAATCCAGAATCTTTATCATCACTTTTGCACAGATCTTCCTAACCTTTCGGTACTATCCTTTCTGTCTCTCAATTGCGTCCACATCAATCATATTCTTTCCACCATTATCTCCAATCGTTCACATCGGCACACAAATTGTTGGGCATTCTTTTGTCAAAATAACAATTTTCAGAGACAACAATGATGACAGGAATTAGGCCAATTAGTCATAAAAATAAATAAATAAGAGACTTCATTTTAAACTTTTTTTTTGAAAGTGAATTGGAATATTTGAAATAAGCACACTACACTACTCTCTCATTAAAAACATTAACTTTCTTCAGCATGGAACGATAAAAACAAAAGAATTTCCCGTCATAACATCTGTTATGGAAATGCCATGAGAGATTATTTCTCCTACTTACCCGTGTTTCTTTCCAGTTGCATAACTGATTATTTCTTGCTTCAAATTAAAATGGCTTGCAAAGCGGTATAAAGGATGATGCAATTGACTGAATGTATTAAGTATCCATTCATCGATCCTTCAATAATTTTTTGAATAATATGATAAATGATATTTGATAAAATATCCGAAAATTACTCAAATGAAAATTGGAAATTAAAAGCAAGAAAATTTATTCATCTCAATTTCTATCCAAAATTTAGCCTAGCATCCTTTTCGGTTTACGTTAAAACAGATATCCACTAATTTTATTCTACCTTATTCGTATATTTTATTTAGTTAGTGCACAGTTTTTTTTCTTGGAAATGAAATATTATAATATATCATATCCAAGCATTCTTAAAATATGTACGAGAATATTCATGTACATAGAACAACATGCATTATAAGCTTAGGTCTAATTGAACGCTTGATTATTTAATGTTTACCATGTCCAATTATCTGAATTATTTAAAATAGATAATAAAAACTTTACAAGAAAGCTAGTAAGTTAAACGATAATAGCATATTAGTCGTGTACGGCATTAATTCCCTTCGAGGGAAGCATTTGCATATTAGAGTATGATTATCTTTTTTACTTATGAACTTGCACTGATAGTTGAAGGACTGAATCATATGCACCCGCCAAAGGAATGAGGAAAAATAAACGACAAAATGCCGTAGCAGAGATAGTTAACACAATAACATTGATCTATGACGCGAAGGTCGTTCAAGGTTCAACAGACTCGGTATCCTTCAAAAACACTCATTTATTATAAATTCAGAATAAATTGCTCAAACAACTAACAGTCGTAAAAAATCAATCAATAGACATCAGGAAATTTCTCATATAGTTTCGATATTATAACTTTCACATCTTTTAAGGACCATCGAATTGGCTTTTTACTCAGTCTATAGCTGATTCATTTGCGAAAAATTGGGAAAGATGCATTTATCTTTTCAAAGCTGTTCGAATTTTTCAAGTCTTGTAGCATTCAATAAATACACCCGCTAGTCACACTGTCGAAAATTTCAGCGTTAAATTTTAGCCAGTGGAACTTCGTGATATCTTTATGGATAACTCGAAACTTCCAAAAATATTTTACTTTCAAACTAATCAATCGATCAATCAATACAAATTGAATGTTGAAATTCGATTTTACGGTATAATCACTTTTCCTATCATTGTCCTTAATATCTGCTGTCACGATTAGCGTGAATGGATGAGAAAAACAATCACTAATAATATTTATTCGTTGCTTCATTTCAATTCCAAATTTTATTATGCAATATTTGCTTTTTCATGATACTCATAAAATTGATGCTTTACTATTACATACAATTAACATATCATGAAAGCAATAAAAACAAACAATTTTTCAGTATACAGTGGTAAAGAATAATATAATGAAAAGAGAGCATGTTGTAATTGCTGTTTTATAAGAAGCATTACAAAACTAGTAGTAATTAAACAAATAGAAATTCGTTTCATGATTGCATCTCGTAAATTAGGCTGTCTGAAATGGGCTTATTAGAAACTAAGCAAAATTTGAAAATAATAATGATTCAAAGTTCGTGCAATTCCAGCTTTACGAATTATGCTAATAGTTAATGATCCTAATAGTCAATGACAAAAATCAATTAATTAAAAAGCTAAAATTTCAACAAAATAGGGTAAAGTAAACAAATAAGGTAAAAGTAAAGGTAAGCTGCATTGTTTCAGTTGATATGTTTGACCCACGCCATATTTTTCTGTTAATTCTTAATTTTATTCTGAAAATACACTTTTTAAGAAGTTTTATTATTTACGATGCAAATGGCAATTGAATTAATTAATTTTCTTTCTCATAAAAAATCGATTTACTTAAAAAGATGGCTAATTCTGTAAAAATAAAACTATTCAGTATGAACAAGTAAGCTTAATGATCGAGGGATTGTAGTTTTCATTGGAACCCATTTGTATCTCCTTGCTAAAGTTCGTCGTGCATCTGTTTCTAGATGAGTGGAGATGATTGTGTTTTGGGAATTTATCAGAAGAGCGCTAAATTTTGTTGTCGTTTCCCGGTAAGATTTGATACTTAAGAGAAGAATAATATGCTTTTAAAAGAGATTAGAATGTGAATGTCAGGAAGAATAATGTTAGGAATCGAAAAAAAGAGTAATGAAAAGGAAAAACTACGAATGTTTTATTAAAATGGTGGTTAGTTCATAAAACAAGTAATGCACGTTTATTAATATTTATTGATTGTAATAATATTTGTGAATAAAGGCAAGACACACTGCTGAAGAAAAGTAGGAAGTGTACATCTGTTCTGAGTAAACTGGAAATATTGCATGTGACGTATATTTGAAAATAAACGAAGAATTCTCTTAATCCTTTACAACCTGTGGAAATTTTTATTTGAGTTTTTTGTTAAACTCTGTTGGCAGATCCGTTTGATTTATTAACAGTGCTTTATCCGTTTTTAAACTGTTTTTCTAAAGTTTATTTCATAATGTCTAAGAACCAACGAGATAGAAGAAACTCACGAAAGTTTCAACAATGTTGTTTATATATTTGTAATGACAGTATCTTAATCCAATGTCACATATTATATTTTAGGTTAGTTTTTGTTTTCCTTTTATGGAACAAGGTTGGTAACACTATTAAAATTGGCTTGTAGTCTTTGTGAGTGGAATCGTATTCGAGCTATATTCTTATGTATAATTTTAACAGCGTATTAATTATACTTTTCCCATTTAGTTTACATTGTACATAAATTCGTTATCATATAATATTTCGTTCGAATTAGTTGGTAATGTTCCTCTTTTTTTTTTTTTTTTTTTTTACATGCTTTACTATATTTCGTAGCACATATGGCGTTGATATATGAAATATTTGTAAATGATTGTATATTATATTATTACTAATTGAAATTGAATGTAATTCTGCTACATTTTACAGTTGATGTGGTCCTGAATCAAAGATTTTGAAGAATGTCAGCGATAAACGGCGGAAGTAATCCAGCAGTTCGTATGCCAATTGTGAATAATGTTATATTAAATGAAACGTTACAGTCACAGTATTTCTTTCATATTATTTTATTTAATTTGTTTAATTAGTAATGAAAAGATTTGTTGCAGTTAAAAGTGTTAACTAGCAAAACAGAATCCATTTTTGTAGTTTGATTGTAATTCCAGCTAGTGATATTGACTACAGTTTATTGAAGGACGATATAATTTAGGGCCTAATTTTTTGCTTGTAGTGCTCTGTGGTATAGCTAAAGTAGGCTGAGTTTTTATCTGACAACAATATTTGGGGCACTAGGCAGAGTTAACGATTTGAAAATTTGCCACTTTAATCACAAAAAATCAATGTTTTTCATAAAGCGTTTTCAGTCCAAGTTCATTCAAGTTTAACTATTGATCATACATTCTTAAAACGAAGATTGCTTTAAGAAATTCTTAGGCAAAATAGAATGTGATTAGTTAACATCTACTACTATTTTTGTTTAAATCATCCAATGAATTTTAAAACGATCTTAATACTTCCTAACCACTTATTGAGAAAAAAATAAAAATTTGAAAGATCTTGGTAAATAAGTAGTTTCAGCGCATATTCATTTTGCAGACGTGAAAATATCATGCCGAATGGTAATATACCATTTCAACCAAATCAGGGATCTGAAGCGCCACATGAAAGCAATATGCGTGGGAACGTAAGAGTACGTTTCTAAAGTTTTCTTTTCGGATTTCGAATTCTGTTAACTAGTATTTTCATAAGCTGTTTGCAGAGGCTACGTGTCGAAGATGCATTATGTTATTTGGACCAAGTCAAACAGCAATTTGCGGATGCACCAGATGTCTACGTTAATTTTCTCGATGTTATGAAAGATTTCAAATCTCAAACGTGAGTTCCAGTTGTCTTTCAATAAATTCCAAGAATTAGTAGTACATCCCACAACAGTGAGAAAGATTAATATGATATTTGCAACAATTATGATAACGGCTAGATTAGTGAAATGTTTATCTCTAAAATTTTTATATATTAGTAAAAATTTTATGGAACTTGAAATTATACATTTTGTGACATTTGCGATTTATATAGACAAATAAGCAATTAGATCACTTTTTATTTGTTTTAGATTTGTCTTAAATAGCATCATTAATTTTTAGCATTGATACTCCTGGTGTAATAAAGCGTGTTTCACGTTTATTTCATGGACGACCTAATCTGATTATTGCATTTAATACATTTCTACCACCGGGATTTGATGTTTCTGTTGACGGAATAAAGGTTATCATAACCGAACCAAATGGTCGTAGGCAAGTCATTAATGAAAGTAAGTTTTATTAAAAACTATTTTAAGGAAGGTTATAGAAAAGAAGATATGTAGCAATGATTTAAAATTATGATACCAAGCATTCATTTTATTATATCACTTCCTGTTTTTATGAAGCTCAGAAACATGTAGTTGATTTATGCATAAAAATATTGAAAATATTTTTGCGATTGCTCAAGTTTCTGTAGTGCTGGATTGTTGCAAAGATGTAATGTCCGTAGAATTATGTTTCTGGTGAGCTTCAATAACGATGTTTTTATTGATGCAGTTGGTAACAACGAGAAGATTGATCTTAAAATAGCTTATTGAGTCGTTCTATCTTCCTGCTTTCCATATCATAAGTCGTGTTTATTTCTTAATTTTTTCCTTTTTTTTTAAATTTCAATTTTCTCTTTTAAATGCATCCAAACTTTTCTTTCACAACCAAGAAAATAGGATAAGATGATATCACTGTCTTATTGTCCCTAGCACTTTTTTTTCACATACGAATAGAAATTTATGGGGTCGTGAGGAAAAAGATAATCTTTATTAAGATCGATTAAAAAGAAGGGTGTTTAAGATTATATGCGATGAACAGAAGTAACAAAATTTTATTTGTTTTATCAAGTTTTAACAGATTTTGCATGAATAATGCATTAAAACTTAGTATCGTGCATAAATTTGATGTTATTGGATATGCTTCTCAACGTGCCAAAAAATTAGCAGAAAGAAAAAGGAAGTATTGTATAAACATAGTTTTCAGATCAACCTGAATTATCCACCTCTGAATCTCCAACAGAAAGTTCTCAGACAACAAAAGCATCATCTCCGGTTCATTCCCTTGTGGGTGTTGCCAGAGATCTGTTATCAACATCAAGTGAAGCTAGTGTCTCAGATCTGGTTTCTACAGTTGAACCGATTATGACCGAACAGTCGGAAAGCGAACTTACACCGAAGACTACAGATTCACAATCTAGCGAAATTAGACCTATTGCTTTTTTATCAAACCGTATCACCACCTCAACCTATAAAGATGTTGTAATGTATAGAAATAAAATAATGGTTAGTAGTATTATATTATGAATTAAACATCATAAATTGCTCTTTTTGTGCGATATGTCATATTTGGCCTTGATAATTTTATGCTTGAGATGGAAAAGGAAACAGTTCCCAAAAGTTTCATTTTCAGGCTCGCTTTGAGGAACAACCTGAAATCTACCATAAATTTCTTGATATCCTTCAACGACTTCATCGAGTAACGCAGGTAAGTTCTGTAATCATTTTGTTTAATAGATTCAATCATTTGGAATTACACCTGTTATTTTCCAATGCAACTCATCTATTGGACCGTGATTTTCTTAAAATATAAGTCACTGTTAAACCATTACCTATTATTAATTGGCAATTAAATTAAAGTGACAGGGATCGTTTTTGTTGTACAGCAGCCGATTATCTCTTGACATATTTGAAATCTTTGAGAGAATATGCTTATTGGTTAGAATTACGCAATTTTTTTTTCGCTTTATCTATCTAAATGTAGGGATTTATGATACACTACAAGACCAACTTATCACGTTTTTATATTTCTCTTCTACTCGAAAGCATATCTCTAAGTGAATCGTATTATGTAAGAGTTAGTATTAATTGTTAGAAATTTATATTAGCCACAATAGTCAATAATAGCCAAGTTTAAGACACATTGCTCTGGCCTATGTCAGTTATTCAAGAATTACATTTCAGAAAGGAGAGGTCATTCAAGGATATAAACGAGCTCTGGAAGCAGTCGAAGTACTTTTTGAAAATGATAAAGATTTAGTACAAGAATTTAAGCAACAGTTTCAACCGAGCTTTTCTGGATTTGGAATATCTCGCCCATCCCCTAGTATGCCTCGAGATACGACCAGTAAAGTAATCTTCTTGTCCAGAGATTTGTAATTTCATTAATTTTTTATTAGAATAACACTGGACTTTTAGAGAAAAATTCAGAAGAGTGGAGAACGAAGCGCTTTTGTCGTATCTCCTCAGCCTGTTTGTGTACCAAAAATTCAAAATCTACAAGGAACGAGTTTTGGGAAACGTACCTCTTCGATGTATTCTGCAATAGCAGCCAAGGTTTTTAAAACGTATTGTTATTTTTATGTAACAGTAATCTAGTATTTCTGAAATATTTTTCTAAATGATATTAGCATCAAACCAATAAATGCTGAGATGAGACTGCTCGATATATATAGCTTATGCTCGACATTAAATACAACTAAATAATTTAATGGTAGTGTTAAATATCCTTCTTTCAAAGTTTGTAGATGTTTCCTTATTATGAATATTTATTAATCAAAGCAACATTACTTATGAATCAATATTATAAATAAAATTCTGGTTCAGTAGTGGGTAAAATTCTAACATAAAAGACCGGTTCTGGAATCCGTAGGTATGACGAATAACTGAAATCTGTATAATTTAAGCTTATTTTAGAAATCTTTGCAGAAAGCGAAATTAGGAAGTATTAATATGTTGGCATATGATACAGATGTTGACGAAGCAGCCAAATTCGGTACCGTTGAAGATTATCTTTTCTTTGACAAGGTATGCTGGCTAAGAGAAGTAAGCTTTCTGATGACATCTTTCAGTTTTTCCGCATATTCTATGTTTACTTTGTCAAGTACTTTTACTGTTTATGGAACTTTAGAAGTTTAAATATTGGAAAAGAAGTCAAGATTTTGTTTTGTCCGAAGCATTGTATATATATAAACACGTAATGTAGAAATTCCTTGATATTGAAATAATATCTAAACGTACAAAAAAAGGTAAATTATAGCTAATATTGATGTTTTTTCACATTAAAAGCGAAATAAATAAATAATCGAAATTTGAAGGAAAATTGAGCTTTCAGTCTTTATGTGTGTTATTGACTCTTTACTTCATGATTGTATTATCCAAAGTAAGGAATTATGTATTGTAATTTTCAAGAAGGATTCTATACTAAAATTATCACAAATTTCGCAGGTACGAAAAGCACTAGTTCATAATGGCGTGCATGAAAACTTTTACGCTGCCTTGCATTGTATAATCAAAGCATTATTTCGAAAAACGAACTTGTGGAACTTTTAGCACCTTTTATTGGGTAAAGTTTTCAGAAATACATTTGTCAGTAAAAGATATCAGTTTTGTTTTACGTTTGTAGTCCTAATTGATTGATTCCTAATGTACAAATGGGAAATTTTCAAGAATTATTTCTTCATTTATTTAACATTTTTCACATTATTTATTGATGTATAATATTTCACATTATATTTGATCTTTTTTCCAGACGTTTTACATCGTTGCTAAAACACGTGAAAGAACTGTTGGGTTTGCCGGATACCCATGGGGATAGTCAACAGACCGACGATAAGCAACGACGGCGACAAATTCACGCAAGCGATGATGTGGAATTGCAGCACAAAATTGGTATTTTCAAAACCAAATTTCAAAAATTAGAATTATCATTAAAGGAAATTATTTTATCCGTTTTTTCATTACGAACTAAATTAATCTCTGACTTAATAATATCTATTCACTTTCCTTTAAAATAACACATAAGTTTTAGATTATGCTACATGTCGAAGATTAGGTGTTAGTTATCGGTCTTTACCCGAATCATATGAAAAACCGCTTTGTTCTGGACGAACGCCGCTGTGTGAATCAGTTCTCAATGATTCCTGGGTTTCATTTCCGTGTTGGTCTTCTGAGGACAGTTCAGCTGTTCATTCTAAAAAGACGCCGTTTGAGGAATTCGTATTTCGCACGGAGGATGAACGTTATGAGGTTTCCTGTCCTCGATGAATTCTTTTGTATATTTGTAAATATTATCTATTTCTTCACCTTAAAAAAGGTATTAAATAATGTGCTTTAGAAAATGGATTTTTAGCTGGACATTGTCATTGAAGTGAACAAAACAGCTTTAGAAGTTTTGGAAATGGTTCAGCGGAAAATGTCACGAATGAAAAATGAAGAATTGGATAGCTTTTCTTTGGGTCCTTCTTTGGGCGGTAGCTCTGATTCGATAATGTTACGCGCATTGCAGAAAATTTATGGGTAAAATTATGGGACATTCTTCAAATTGGAATATTAAAAGATAATTCAATTTTGAGATTTGAACTCATGGAAATTTAATCATTTTTTTAGCGATCATACCTTGAAGATGTTGGAAGGAGCAATGAAAAATCCTCAAGTTATGATACCAAGACTCATTGAACGAATGCGGCAAAAGATGTCGAATGGCGTAAAATCAAGAAGTATGTAATCGCATCTGGCGTGAAGAAACAGAAAACATTATGCAAAGAGTTTAGATCATCAGGCAATAATATTTAAGCAAAATGATTTGAAACTACTTCGTGCGAAAACGATTATCAGCCAATTCGAAAATTTATACGACGAGGTAAAGTGTAGCATTCGAATCCATCTAACATTGTTACTTTCCGGATATAATGAAATAGTATATCAAAAATAATTAGTTTACGGAATGGCCAGAACTTAAACGAGAACATTGGTTCGTTAAACAGGGTCATTTTTAGGGATGTTAAGGTCAGAAATAGTGAACTTCATATTGATAAAAAAGTCCCTCAATTTTTTTGCAATAATATCTTACCATATGTTATTTTGGAAATTATTATAATAAAAATATTCGGTATATTTAGAATCATGTGGAAATGTAATTTTCCAATATCTCCGGATTCTCATAAAATACGGCTTTATTAGTTATATTCCAAACTAAGAAAACTCATGTTTAATCCAACTTTATTGATATTTTTAGCGTGCTGATCGAAATGATGAAGGTGAATCGGTGGAATATGGACCACATTGCATTTATTCATATCCGGAAGATATACGTGTTCTATATGATGTCAGTGATTTAATAATACATTATGTGAAGCGACAAGCAAATATTCAGAAGGAAGAGAAACGTCATGCAAAACGTTATCTAAAACGTTTTATTCCAGAATTATTTAACGTTCCACTTCAAGAACTGAGTGATGAGGAGGAAACAGAAGACCGAGATCATGTTGGTTCGTTTTTTTTTTTTTTTCAATATATCAATATAAGCAGAAGTGTTTTATCGAATTCTGGTTGGTACGATATAATTTGTTCAGAGATTTTTGATGGCCATTATCTAATTTTTAATGTTAAAATTGACATTGAAGATCAAAATCTCGAAGAAGAGCGAAATTTCGGATCAAACACAAGTGAAGAGCAAAAGATGTTTTCAAATGATGATGCGGAATCAAAAATGTATGATTAATGAGAACAATATTTTGCAATAACTTTGCAGAGTTTTCTTATCTTTCTAAATCACTCATAAAACATATATTATTGCAAGTTGTGGATGTCTTAGAGTAAGATATAGCATATATTTTTGAATTGAATTAAAAATAACAGGTGTAGCAGAAATTTTTTGGTTTCTTTTCAGTCATTTGCACTTCGTAAGCTACATTTGTTAAATTTCTGCTGTTGGTTACTGTAATTCTTATTATGCTTGCAATTCGAAGCAAGTCCGAGTAGTGAGACTTTAAATGATGTTCTTTCTAATATAATAGGTTCAAACTTTTCAGCAGTCCTTTTAATTCAAATTTATTCGAAATTGTTGCTAAACTTTCAAAATTTCTAATTTTTTGTAAGAAGTGTTTTCAGACTCAGTCTCCGGATGGAAAAGAGACTTCTACATATCGTCTTTTCTATGGTGCCAACACATGGTGTATATTTATTAGACTGCATCATTTATTATGCGATCGATTGGCCTATTTGAAGAAAAACATCGAGAAATCATCAAGAATCACGAAGTAATTTCTGTCATTTTCTTTATGGCTTCTTTAAAAGAACTGTAATAGTCTTTTGATGGATTCGAAATATATCCAATATATTTTTTAATGTTAAAATGTAATCAAGTCTTAAAAAATAAGTGCAATATTTTCGTATTTTAAACTTTAAGACGCGAAATATTGTTTAAAATCATTGGAGCTAAAAATTTTTTCATGAGAAGTCGTTTTTAATGATTTTTATATTCATATTCGCAATTGTAATAAGTTATTCAGGTGGAAGAGCGTATACGAATGGAACGTGAATCTGTAATAAATCGATGTACTGGTGATGGTGGATCACTAAAATCAGTTGAATTGGACACGAAACTTGGTTTGTCTTTACTGAAACCAGACAGTCAAAGTCCGGTTAATTACTACACTGCATTGATCAGTGAAGTCAAAAATCTTTTGGATGGTCTTATTGATAGTGTCACTTTCGAAGATAACGTCAGGTGAGTAATAATAGAACATTAAAGTATTTTGGGACATAATGAATTTATTTAAAATTATAGAGCAGAAGTTTTTAATGTCATTTTTTTCCAGGAAAATGTTTGGAACAGCTGCTTATTTAACATTCACAATGGATAAAATTATCATAACAATTGCACGGCAATTGCAAAACATGTCTTGCGAGGATGCGAACATTGCTAGTATGGATCTGTACAAAAAGTATCGTTTTGAGCATCCTATCAGTTTGTACAGTAGAGACAAAAATGAAGAAAATATTGATGATGCTTATGAACGGGCTGCACAGGAAGTGCTTGCCAACCAGAATTGTTTCAAGACTTTCTTTCTTCATGATTCTCGAAGCGTTACGATGGAATTGATCGATAGTGATGTCACCGAGGAAGGAGAGAAAGGTGACAGTGATCAAGAATGGAGCCGTTATGTACATCATTATGTTGAGGTTTAGCTTCTAATTCTATCAAAATTAGTTCAGGGAACAAATTTTTCGATGATTTTTCATTTATTAGACTTTTCACTAATTATGGTACAATGCGTAATATTGGTGCAATATCAGAATACGTTACATAATATGTGTATATAATTTTCATATTATTTCTTGATCTTTTTTCTTATATATACGGTTTCTTTAGAGTCTTGCTAATGCTAATGAACCATCATCATCGGCATTAAATTCTGAAGATCAACAGCAGATGGTCGAAACTATTAATGAAAGACCACCTTTATTTCTTATGAAATATATCAAAGCTGGAATGGACAAATACAAGTATGTTATTCTTGTCAAATTATTTTCCTTCTGAGCTTCTAAACACTTATCGGTTTGTACTGCTGTTTCAATGCCTGCATATTCACATACCTTAGTGCAGTCGCTTTCAGAAGGAAGGACGATGAAACATGTAAAAAGAACGAAGTTGGAAATGCAGAACTGAAACTGGAAGAGAAATTGCCGAATATTACAGTGAGTGAAAATCTAAACGTACTATTCTCTCCAGCCGGAAATTATAAAATGCGATTTATCAAAGGCTCAGCCGATATGTTGATAAGAGCCAGAGCGCCGCGAAGGGGATGGATGTAAGTCCGAGATTTATTTTTCATATAAAAATAAATTGTGTAAAAAGCAAGCGTAAGAACGAAAATAAGAAGGAATGCTTTAAAACAATATATATCAAAGATAAAAGTTAGTTGATTCATTTAATCATTTAATCATAAATGATTATTTTCTAATTGGAGATCTACAGAATATTCTTACAGCAGTTATTTTGGATTTTGTGACCATCGTAAAAAAATTGCAAATTCTAAATTACAGAAACACAAAATAGTCACAGGACGGAGAAAAGATCGCTTTCTGGCATGGCTAGAAGAACGATTATGTGAAGATGGTGGAGATGTGTTGGGTCCTCGCAACTGGCTTGCAGATGGTTCACGAATAGTACCTGTACGCCATCCTGAATTTCCTTATATCACCTATAATCGTTACTTTTGTTCCATTTCTAGTACTTCGTCAACGTCATCATCAAATCGTAGTCAGCGCTGAAATGATATTGTCATTTGTTCGGAATTTCGATTTTTTCTTCAATAGTTTATGAATTTTTAATATTTCCATGGTAATAGTTATAATTTGGATGACTAAGAGGCCCTAAAAATGAACTGTTTTTACGTATCTGGTTATTTTTGTACAACGCTGGCTCGAAAAACGTGGTTTTCAATTCATTTGCAATATGCTAGATTTTGAATATTCTTCTGTAATAGCGTGACACATGAATTAAAACAATTTTCAATTAATAGTTTATGAAAATCAGTTTGTAAGAACTCACGATGTTCTTCGCGCCATATTCATTTCTGTTAAATTTAAATGGTTTGAGCAGGTAGGCTTTCGGGGTAAATGATGTGTATCTAGTACTAAATCATGTAAAATTACAGTGAAACACTGAAGAATCGAGCTTTTTTAATACTAAATACATTTTTTGACTTATTATTTCTCTGTGATGTATTTTGGGTTTCTTTTTCACTTTTTCCGGTGTGGAGAAATTAGCCATTTATCCTAATTTTCACATATATGGCACCAAAAATGTGCGTAATGTCGATATTGATATTTCATATTCAGAATATGTAAATTTTTTTGCATGAGATTTTTATGTATGTTGAAATGGAGAAATTATTTCGAATGATAAATTATCTTTGCGACTACCAAAAATCGAATATTTTCGTAATTTTTTGCTCCGTTTCAAATTTTTAGTTCTTGAAGTATCATGGAATCAATATCCTTCAGGTTCGTGAGTTTGACCACATGTTTGAGTTAGATATGTGAAATGCCAAATAAGTCTCAATGAAAAATATGGGAAGCAATAGAGGATCTATGTAAAGCAAGATGTGAGCTTGAGAAAGAGAAGGAACACTCACTTTCTATGAACATGTAACTTTGGGAAACAAACTATAATTCTAAGGAAATTTTCAGTGTAAATCATATCCTAACAAAATCGAACTGTTTATACAATGCGAAAAGAAGCAAAGTGTAATGAATGTTGCATTACATCGACAGAACACCAACGTTTGACGGTATGGATTGGTGAACTATCTTTCCAAAATAGAGCATCGTACCTGAACAAAATCATCAATAAATGAATGTTCGCAGAAAATGCGTTTTGGGAAATGAACCTCTTTAGTATGCAAGAACGATGAATAGCTATACGGCATATAACACATTTTTATAATTTACATCAATAAGTCGTTTTTGGCACAAACTAATTGAGATGACATAAATGCATTTTATTATCTTAACCTCTGCAAGATTTGCATCCTAATAACATTTTGACTGGAAATAAAATCTAATTATGGAAAGACGCGGGGAATGAATATATATAAAGACAAACGATTAATAATTTCATAAACAAAAGAGTCACTTTTCAAATATAAAGGCATACCAGACTTTTAAGATTGTGCAAAAAAATGAGAATGAAATACCGTGAGAATTTTATATCTTTTATTAATTCCTATATACTAATGTTAACCGTATATAAGAACTATTATACATGCAAATTAAGGAAATCAAGTGAAAAAACTATAAGGTTCCACTGAAAATAATATCTAATATAACCATATTTTTCGGCACATCCATTCCAAATCGATAAAGAATCTTTCAATTAATCTGATTTTTTTCATCAATAAACACAATAACTTATTAAATAGGACCGCTGAATTCAAGTTATGCATACATACTTTCAGCCAGTGCCGACATTTTCAGACAGATATTAACAAACTGGTTAAAGTATTCCGCTAGCTCGGCAACTTCACCATCCACACCCTCGTCAGCTAAATCCCACGGTGAATAACGTGATGCTTCCACCGAGCAGCTTGAACTCTTATTCCTAAATAAATAAAAATACATAAAAAGTACAAATTAATATATAAGACTGACAAATCATTCCAAACCAAAATTGTAATTTAACTTCTTTTAGTAGAAACATTTCCAAAATTTTCGAAGAAAGTCAAAATTCATCCTCAGTTCTAAATTGAAACCTTTTTCTTATAACTTGTATAAATCTGAATAAACAGAAATTAACCTTTCCATAATGGATGGTTGCTCTGACAGTGTCAATCGCAGCTCATCGACATCACCTTCTAATTTAATACCCCAAAGCCTGTCCAAGGCAGAATTACGCTTGAATATGTCGATTTTTTGCTCATTAAAGGCAATAAATATGGTTTGTATCGGTGCCGAGTACGACTGGAAACATACAGCTAATGATTTAAATAAAGACAAGGCAAAATTAACTCTTAGAAGTACACTGCTAACATTGTGTATTAAATAAAATCTCCATAATATAATTATAAATTGGAGGTTGTAAATCTACATTTAATAAAAGAAAAAGCATTGTAAACTCCTTTCACAAATCCAAACATCTTTCAATGAATATGAAATGAGAGATAGAAAGAGGACGGAGGAGGGTTCTTGTTCTCTTTCGCTTTCACCAGGAAGGAAATCACATAAATCATTTATTCTCTAAGATTATCTATAGATCCCTTGAATCATTCTCATTTCACAACTGAAAAAAATGTTGCTTAGTCTCAGTTTTCAACATAACTTCATGGAAAGAAGTGAAACGAAGAAAAGGGCTTCACTGTTGCTTTAACTAAAAACAATTTCTTCAAAAATCTCTAATTTATTACGAATAATTAGTGATCTATCGAAATATAAAAGAGAAGCAATTCCAAAACTCTTACTCCTTGGAAAGACGAGCAATATGACTCGATGCTGTCGATGGCTGCTGAGTCTCTTGACAGAAATAAATAGTTTTGGATGGCTTTTTTGATATTCTAGGCATTCTATTGTTTGCATCGTCTTCGGAATCTCTGTTATCACCGGCTTTCAATGATAGTTTTTCAAAAATTGAGAGAGCTTGTTCCATCGTTGCTATTATTTCTGCATCTTCTGCTTTTTCCATCTAAAACAGAACACTAAGACTAGACTAAGCGGAATGTTTTCACGATTCTCCACCTTACTTTTTCTCCCAAATCCTAATGCACGGAAGATCAAATTCTTATGATTTTTTGTAGGTACTTTAAGAGAAGTGTTCCAAAACCACATGGAAAACTACAAAGCTCGAGAGAACAGAATAAAACAGAACGAAAAAGAAATTCAAATAGGCAGGTTACATTGTGTGTGTGTGTGTGTGTGTGTGTGTGTGTGTGTGTGTGTGTGTGTGTGTGTGTGTGTGTGTGTGTGTGTGTGTGTGTGTGTGTGTGTGTGTGTGTGTGTGTGTGTGTGTGTGTGTGTTTATGTGTGGTGTATCTGCGTGTGTTCCAAATGAACAAAGGAACAATTAAGTCTTGGCAAGACGTAAATTATAATAGTTCCACGTATCACCTGCCTATGTAATCACCATTTGCATATCGCAGAAAGCCTACCTACAATCTATGCGCCCATAATACTAAGGAATAAATACAAAATCATCGGCCCTTTCGCGTCAAAAGGAGCAGTGGTGTGAAACGCGGAAGATCGATATGCAATCCGAGAGAATTACCATTCACATGAGAAAGGAACATGCATTGACAGTACAAGCAGCAAATGGGCCAATTTCTTTAAGTAGGTACTTATATTAGATTAGATTGTCCTTAGCACCTTATCACTAAGGAAATTGGAATTATGAAATCAGCAAAAGACAAATGTTATCATCTATGTAATAATTTTCTGGATATAGCTTTTTCTAATCATGGTTGTTGACCATAAAATGACTTTATTTTGTTCAAACATATTTGTTGCAACGCCAGCTTCTTCAAGTTGAGCTGTGTAAAAAGCATACGAATTGCTATGCGATGAGTCAGGAGGGTATTAATGTCCATTTAAAGTCATGTACGGCAAAAAGATTCTTAAATGATTAAGGAGAAAAATTCTCACTTAATAACTAGATGTTGAAAACCTCCTTCAGAAACTGACGCATTCCTTGAAAATATAGTAATTGTGTATGGATTTCGCTAAAATATTACATAATATATTTTATAATAACAGAAAGTATACCATTATTCTTTTCTCGAAATTCAAGTTAAAAAGTGAACAGTGTTGATGAGTCAAACGATAGCATGGAAATCTGACAAATGTTGAAGCTTTATCAAGTCCGAATTGATTAAAATTTAATTATTTATCTGAGCTTAATCAATTCTTCATTCTCGCCGAATGGCAACCGCAGAATGCATCCACATCGAATACTTTTTCTCTTCAAATTAGAAAACAATCCTCAAATTCGAACAGTAGTCACTTATACATTTAAACGATTATTTCAATAATGCGATGAAAATTCTGAAATTCTGAATAATTCATTAACATGCTAAAATATATGGAAGCTTTAATACTGAAAACAGGACAAGTGAAATTCAACAAATGATTATTGACTGCTAAAAAATCACAGTTTCTAAGCAGTAATATCATTTAGTTCGCTTGGTTGACCACGATACTGTAGAGGAAATCGTTCAATAAAATAGCTATGAATCGTAACGTGTCCAGCAAGATTAAGATGGATAAAAAGCAAAAAGAAGATAACTTATAAATTCGGAAATTTGTTTTATCTTCTGTCTTTAAGTTCCCAAAAAATTTTCAGAAGCAATTCGAAACTATGATATTTCCTCTTTACAGCATTTTTTTGATACTTCACTTTGAAGCTTTATAAACAATGTTGAACTTAATCATCGTCTGCTGTGATGAGGAGAACTTACTTAACTCTCCGATTCATCAGAAATGGGATTTCTTCTAAGATTATTATTAATCTTGGAATGGGAGATTTCGTAGAAGCCATTGATACTCACACTGTAGAAAATTATGTCAGGATCATTTTTTTGATAATGTCAAATATTATAGGTTGTTTAAATGACTATTTACAGGATTTTAAGCCATACTGTATCTCTGTGATGACGGAAGAGAACAAATAATCCAGAGAGTATTCATATAAGACTCTAAATCTAACATATCCTAGTGTTTCATTGCGATGAGTGTAGTGATTATTATTATATAATAAGAAGCTTCACAATAAATATCTTCGAGAACAGCATTTGTTGAATAGCTAAGATAATCCAAATCATCAACAATTTATTGGGAAAGAGAAGAACGCAATAAAACAGATTTCTCTTCGATTCACCAGGAAATTTAAGAATGGGATTTGTTCTAAGATTATTATGAATCTTGCAATGGAAGATTTCGTAGTTGCCAGATTCGACGTACTTAGAAAGTATGCAACTAATGCGATAAAGTTATATCATTTCGTCTATTTCCATGTTGGCGTCTCTTAGATGAATCACGGATTCATCTAAGTGCCAGACAACTGATTTAATTACATTTCATTTTCTCTTTGCTTCACTTCATCATGTTTAAATAGAAGCAAGCATTATATCTGAATTAATTTTACCTGCACTGTTTTACCTACACCAATTCTGAATTCATTTTCATTTTTTCAACAGAGTTGATATAGTATTTTGAGATGAATCTACCTCGAGGAATTGGCGAACAATTCGCCAGTAATTTATCTTCAACGGAATTACTGCAATTGCAATTTTGCATATTTTCGAGCTTTCGTCATGTCCAGTTGAAATTTTCTTGCACAGTTGCGCTGGTAACGTTAACAGTACTGAAACACAACATAGAGAATGTTTTTGAATGAATTTAGAATTACGGATTGAAAATACATTGGTCAAATAGGAGATTGAAAGAATGACACTGTAACCATATAGAAATTA
Organism: Dirofilaria immitis; assembly: GCA_024305405.1. NCBI lineage: Eukaryota > Metazoa > Nematoda > Chromadorea > Rhabditida > Onchocercidae > Dirofilaria > Dirofilaria immitis. The sequence continues at coordinate 624,516 of JAKNDB010000086.1, forward strand.
AAGATTATCGAAATTACTAAATATTATTCTGTCAGTGCTGTTTCTCTGCAAAAACAGCAGCAGTGTGTTGTTAAGAAAATTGCGAATAATTACGATTATATACAGTAATTGTTAACAGTAATTCTCGCGATTTTTAAAGTTCCCGAGTGATACGTGCATAATTGACGACATTTATTGATATTTATTGGCCTTGCGATATAAATGTAGAAACGCATAGATGGACCAATTTACTGAAGAGAAAGGACGTAAGATAGACGACAGCCTTATTTCGGATTGCACAAATTTATCATATTTTTATGAGGTCGCAGTATGTATATAACGCAATGAATCGATCAGAAAGAGCGCATCCGATAAGCAGCATAGACTGCCCTCCCTTTTCTCCTGTCTCTATTGTTTACTAACTGTATCGTTTAGGTCTTTTCTCTTTCCTCATTGTTCTTCTGTTTTATTTTTGTAGGAGTGGATCAACGATAAACAATTCTGACTAGAATTGCGAGTGTCAATGAAGAGGAGTTAGGAAATGCAATTGAAATTATAAAAAGAAGATTCAAATACTGGAAAAGAATCGGTTAAGGAGTAGAAAGGTAACCATATCACATTTCTTGTTATTTTATGTTCTATGATCATTACATTTGTTGATATTCTTCATTGTTATCATTCTATTCTAGATGAGTTCTTACAGAGTAGAGAAAAGAGAAAAGCTGAAAAAATACTGTTTTATTTTATTGTGAATATTCTCAGCTTTTTAATTCTAACGTCAGGGAAGTTCATTTAGAATTCAAGAAATTCGCCGATCATATCATATTACGATATGCATTCATTTGCAGATCTTATAGCATCAATGTTGAAAAACAGCTCTCCACAGATGACAATAATATGGTAAATGGACCAACTGATACAATAATGGTTGCAGATATTCGTTCGACGGATGGGAAGCATCATCGCGTGGTATTTGATCGCTCCAAGAAATTCATCAAATTCACATTAACTGAGTAAGTTTAAGTTTGATCCGAATTTTATTTGAAATATGCCTACTCTTCATACCTGCTATTCATTCATTTTAATTTTTTTTTGGTCATTGTGCAGCCAGCAATTCAATTCACATTATAACAGTATCAGAATACAGAAAATCCAGATGGAGTATGATATTTTAATCAATTTTAAGAGGTGCTGAAGAGAAACAACAAAGTATGTTGAAAGATTTAAATGAATTAATTTGTGTACGCGGCACGCCAATTGTTATGAGACAAGGATTGCCGTTCGATTTAAATAAAGTATGCAATGTTTTTATGGCGTTTTTATTTTAGTGAAACCGATATAGAATCGTTAACGGATTTCAGAATAATCTCCCACTTCACCTGGCATTTAGAAGTAGAAGTGTTTCAAAAATTTTTACCAAATGTTTTCATAACTTATATTTTTATATTTTTCACTCATAGTTAATACTATGAGTATAATAAATAACACACATTATCAGTGGGTGAAATATTTAAAGTTTCTGATTGGTCTCAGTGCATGTGTGCTATGATTCTCGGGACTATGACAAATTCTTTGTTGACTACTCATTATTTTAGGTAAGAAAAACATAATAAACTCTTTTTGGATCAAAAAAATAGAGTAAACTGAGTAAATTCAGTATTCGAAAATATATACATGCATACAGAATATTAAACAAAAATTTCACTAATCCAAATTATTTATTATTCTACTTCTTAAATAAAAGATACTAAAATTTCTCCTTTACTTATGGCTAATACAATGTATACTAGTCTCAAATTTTTACAGAATGCAAGACAAGTCGATACTCCAAATCACTTGTACTTTTATTTTGCTGAAAAAAAAGAAAACGTCACTGGCGTATCCGTACAATTATAGCTTTATTTGCCACTACAACTGATAAAAAATTATGGTTGGATGTTCTGAATTCTTCTCTTCATGGTATGCGGTATACGACATTGAAACTATTTCTTAAATTAATGTATATAAGATTGGTTATGTTTATTGCAATTTCAGTGAAAATTCGTCTGAAAAATTATTGTATTTCTCCAAGGAATTTTTATATATTTTTTTCTAAAATTTGTTCCCTTGTACTTTAGAACTGGAGCAAAGGCCAAAGACATTGCTGATATTCGTAAACCCATTTGGTGGTAAAGGTAAAGCCAAAAAAATTTATTCGAAGCAAGTAAGATTTATTTGATTTTATCTCCAAAAAAGAGATAATTTTTATAGTTGTAAAGATCATTGTCGTTTATAATCGATTTTGTTTTTTGTTGCTATTTTTGCTCTTAAAAAACATTGTCCTTTCGGTGGACGGATTTGCTTAAATTTTTGAAATCACTTGTTTTTAATAGTCTGTCAGCTTTGCATGCCTTTCTAGTAATATTGCTATTCTCTAGAATTTATTGTTTAATAATATAAGTTCTCAAAATATATGTATTTTAATATGATTAGATGAATTTCAACATAAAAGGCTTCAGGTGGCGAAAATTTTGGAAATGGCTGATATTCATTGCGATGTAATAATGACACAGCGAGCAAATCATGCTTTTGACTACCTTAAACAGTTGGATTTCTTACAGTGGAGAAAGATTGATGGTGTCGTTTCAGTGGGTGGTGATGGTCTCTTCAATGAGTGTCTCTCTGCTATTGTTTGCAGGTATTTTTTCCATTCCTGAAGCCAGTCTGTGCATACAAAATATGTATTCAAAACTATGTGTATTTTTGCCTTCTTCAAAGGTTTTTTCAAGAGAACTTATCATAATAAAAATAAACGATGCTTATGTTAAATCAAATTTGAAGTGAATTAAGATTATTTTAATAAAATTCATCTGTTTCATAACACATGTTTAGTAGATATTTGTTCATATGTTATCATATGTTAGATAAAACATGCTATTTTTTTATATGGAAAATCTTTATAATTAATATCGCATCTTTTTGTTTTTATCCTATATGACATTTATGTATTACATATAATTCTCTCTGAACGTTTTACATTTTTCTTGAAGTACAAACACAGTATACTAAAAATATATTTCTAAGGTATGAAGTAAGGTTTAGTTTCTTAATGTATATTATTTTTCACCTGGACATTAATCTCCGCTACACGTAGTTTTTGAATCACGACTGATATTTTTGAAATTTTCAGAACACAGGAAGAAGTAGGCAAAGATATATCTGATGTTAACATTGATGTCCTAACTACGCCTCGAATGCGTTTTGGTATAATTGGTGCTGGTTCTGCAAATTCTATCGTTTCTTCCGTTCATGGCACTGATGATTGTCCAACCGCTGCTATACATATTGCGCTCGGTAGATTTCTTGAAAATTTCTTTCTGAATTAAAAACAAGAATATTCTGTTTTCGGTTTTATTGCAAAAAGCTTATTTTTTGTTCCAAATTTGAATGTGTTTTGTTACAAAGGGAAATAAGCAATAAAAGTTGGAAAACTTCAGTAATTATCAAAGAAGAGACTTTGTTAATCTTTCCGTAGAAACTTTCATGGTCTTAGATTTCTTTTTTAGTCTATTTTAGGTAATAAATGTTCGATAGATGTGTGCACAGTTCATAGAGGCGATGATCTCATGCGGATATCTGCAAATGCAATCTCATATGGTTGGCTCGGTGATGTGTTGGCCGATTCTGAGAAATACAGATGGATGGGACCTCTGAGATACCAATATTCTGTTATGTCCTAAATTTGATGAGATTAAATTTTATAGTCTAATTTATTCATAAATTTTTTAGTATGTTTGATGCATGTACTTTCATTTCATGTCATTTTTCAGCCTTGCGAACAACAGTTCGTAATCCAGCTTATTTCGGTCGTGTATCATTTAACTTAACCCTGGAAGCTGCCGAAAATAACGATTTAAGTATTTTGCCGAAATGTACCAATCCATGCTTCATTTGTGATAAGTAATTTTTAAATTGTGAAGAACTATAAATATAAAAAATCGTAAAATATTTTAAAAACTAATGTAAGCTAGAAAAAGTATATTCATATTAGTCTCCTGAATTCATATTTTCCACTCCACTTGGATTATCCCTGCACAATGTCTAAATTCTTCGGTCTTCTGTATACTTTTCCTCTTATCATTTAATTAGATCCACATGTGTGTACAGCTGGAACATATTTTCATTATGTGAAGTTAACCAAAATTTATGTAAAGTACTCTCGAAGGAGTTTTTACGATATATTTATTTGTATATTTATTTATATTTTTGATTTTTCATTTTTAATTGCTTTGTTATGCTGTTATGCTGATTGCTTTATCAACGAATGTAATTTTTTTTGGACAAAATTTAACAGCCTGTAAACCTTTTTTATTATATAATAATTTACTCGTGAATTGTGGTTTAGCACTTTTTTTCAGGAGTGCTGAAGCTGATAAGAACTATCCATTTCATTTACAGACTGAATTTTCCCATATCATTTGTTGTGTAGTGCCGTGTGTTAGTCCATTTACACCATTTGGACTGGCTCCGTTCACTGGTATTGGTGATGGAAGCATGGATTTAGCTCTAATTCCACGAATTTCGCGGTGCTCCAATTTGTCATTTATTCGAAAAGTTGCAATGAGTGGACCGAAAAGTGTTTTGTCGATGGGGAGTAAGTTGAATGTTTTCCGAGTTGCTCGGTGGGCATTTACTCCTGCTTCTTTGCTTGAACATATAACTAATGATTCCGCTGATGTAATTGATGATCAAGGCTCATGGAATTTGGACGGAGGTTGGTTCCTTAATTTTGCGGTTTCTTATTAATTTTGATCATAACTTTCTACAAAACATGACTTTTTCTGGAAGTCTAAGAATTAAAACTTGGCTGCTTATTTGCATTATTATGTTTCAATTTTCAAATGAAATCACTTTTCTTTCTTTACTTTTTACTCCTTTTTTCGTTAATTACAAGTTATTTGAATATAATACCATAGTTAGAATAACAAATTGCATTTTTTGCTGTGATTTAAGTCTAAAAATCGTTTATGTTTGTTCTTAATTTCTTTTGGACTTTTATAGGAATTTCTTTCTCTTTTAGAATATTATAGCATTCTAATTTTTTATTTGCATATCTTTCATATTATGCATTATTAGAGGGAATTCAAGTTGTTTGTTTGTCATGTCGTGAGTTAAAAGAATTAGGATTTAATAAAATAAAAGCACTTAATGCTAAAAATCCGTTTTCTTTCACTGGGATTTATTAATATTTTGGTTTCCAGAAATATTGCCACAACCGAAAGATGCTACATTCCAGTTTAGGTATGTTTTTTTTTTTTTTTTTTCACGAGAAACTTTATTTTGAACATAATTTTCAAAAAGAATTCTTCATTTTTGTAACGCTTATACATTTCTCTTAGGTTGCATCCTCGTTTAATAAAGTATTTTGGACGTGAAGTTGATCTAAATGCTCCTGCAAAGCGAATTGGTTGCTGCTCACAAGATTATCGAAAGCTGTCGAAAATTGTTCGAATAAAACTGAGCTGATAAACAATTTCTTGTAAACATCTTTTTGATTTTTGGTAAATATCGAAATCAGTTTTTGATGAACAATGGTTATTTTGGGAGATTGTCCATGCTTTTTTGGTGTGAAGCTCTCTTTTATTACGAAGAAAATAAATAATACAAAGCTCGAAAGCTATATTGCATTTAAATCGACAGTATTTCATACATAGTTTACATGAACAGGAGAAAGGAACTGGAAAAGTAGATCGGAAAAGTTGAGTGATAGAAATTTATTCTGAAATCTAAACTTGATCGCATTGTTCTATCATATATTGATTATCAATTTTGAGGAGTTAAATTTCATATCTTATTCTATGCTTTCAGTCGATAAAATATTGAAACATTTCATCAGAATTTTTAGAGCTTCAAAAACATACATTACTTTAATTTTCGTAATTTTAGCAGATATATTTTTCATTTTAGCGCTCTATGATGATTTAATGAATTTATCATTTAATTATAATATTTCATGAAAACATTGTATAATACACTTCTCGAAATTGATGCCTGTTTATCAGCAAATCAAGTGTCTTTATTTTCAAGTGCTGATTTATTGTTGCTGTGGAAAATATTTCCATCGAAAAGATTCCATTAGCTGAATACTCTAACTTACTTGGCAAATTTTTTTTGTACTGTCATTAGTTGGTTCTTTGTTTTTATCTTTATCATATTTCCAAATTTGTCTCACTCGTTTCATGTTGAGGCAAATTTTTCTTTTTGTGAATTTAATGTTATGCATAATACTTCTTAGAAATGTTCCTGAGTTTTGGATTTTTCAACAATATAAATTTTATTGAAATAACGACATATATTTATTATTCCTGCATTATTTGAGATGTTTTTATATTGAGTGAACCTTTGATGTTTTGGCTTGTTCTTTACGTTAGATAAGACATGTTAATGAAGAATTTAATTGTTTTGAAGTGTTTTCTATTCCATTGATTATTTTATTAGTGTAAAAATAGATGTTTATTGCTTCATGTAGCGTCAATTAAACACTTTAATAAATTTATATTTTATTTTATAATATTCATCATCTTTATATTTTTTGCCTATAATAAAATTTTTGTGAATGTGGTGTACGAATGGCATAATGATCATGAATATTTATTTTTAATGTTTACCTATTGATGAATGTAGTTCGGAATTTTTTGAAGCAGAAGAGAAAGCCTTTTAAAATCGTAGGCAAATATCAAATATTTCAGCTGATTTTTTTGATGAGATCGATTTGGAAGATACAGTACCTTGCATAATCAGTTATTTGCATACAACTTTCTGGAGAGTTGTTTTTGATGAACCGTTCGTCAACGAATGATGTAACTGTTTTTCGACGAAGTGGGGTAAAGTTTTTGCGCGATTTCAATTGGAGCGTCAAAGTAAATTTAAAGTTTGATATATTGCTAATGATCTTTCTTTTAATTTGCTGAAATTTGAAAAAATCCATGACGTTTTGATATATTTGAAAGGCTCTCTTAAGTTTTTTTTTTTTTTTTTAAAGAAACGGACATTACTCTATTTCCTGTTGTGTATTACAGAACCGCCGAATTGCTTACAGATTTCTGGGCATTGCGAGCTGACTTTCTTAATGGTCTCAAAAATAATTTTGTTGTATGAAATAGTTATTGTAATTAATTTTAAATATTAGATCCTTTTTAAATATTAGAAAATTAAAATTCGTTCCAGTCAAGTAATATATTTTTTAAGTTATGTGCATTAGTTAATTTTTAGTTGGTCGGTGATTGTGATACAGCATTGGAAAGTCTCAAACCTATAGTTGTGCTTACGTTATATTTTGTTGAAGATATCACCAAAACATATGAATTTACTGAGAAAGAAGTAATTGAATTTTCTCAAGTTCACGATGAGTTAAATTCCTAGATATTATTAAGTAAGTACAATGCTGAATGTTTCTCCTTTATCTTCAAAAGAAATATGGCATTCAAATTTTTCCTAATTTGATTCGTAATTATGTTAAAATTATTGTCCAGGGTATGTAGGAGCAAATGATAAAATAGCCGAGACTTCGCTTTTAATGAATCTAAATTTCTATCCTTTATAGTTGGAACGTTTTATTGGTGATTTAGAAGCAATCCAACAGGAATTTAATCACGAGTGAAATGTATTCGAAATTATCACCAGGGTAAGTGCTTTTGAATTTGTTTCAGCAATCAAAATTTTTTCTATGGAACTGAGAATTGACGATTTCCATTGTTAGATTTTTTATTTAAAATATATTACGAAATCAACTGCCATTATCTTATCATCTTCCACGATGCTATATGGTTTTATCGAGTATGTCACAGGAAATGAGATATTTCAACAGGAACAAGTAAATATTTCTCTCTTAAATTTAAATTTTGGTGAGGAGAATAAACAATGTTTTGTCATTGTAGTATTGAAATTTCATAACAAGAGTTTAAATTTTCAGTTTATGCCATTACTGCATTGTATATTAAGACCAGAATTGATAGCACAGTTTAATATTTATTTGGCAAAGTATCATCTATTACCACCATTCAATCACAGTTATCAAGTGTACTCGGACCTTATTTGTAACATAATGAATATGCAATTCAGAAATCCAATTGGTTTAGCTGCTGGCTTTGACAAAGGCAAGAATTCCTGAATTTGATTTTTCGGATGCTTTAATGAAGAGTTCATTCACCAAACGTTATAAATGCTCTTAGTCTGTCAAGGATACATAAGTAACTGCCAATAGTTGTATGGTTTAGTGAAGGCATTAGTTTTTCAAAAATTTTCTTCAGATCCACTAGTTTTCTTGTTCGGAATTATAAATCCCTTATTCCAATTTCTTTTTTCCAGACGCTGAAGCAATAGAAGGTTTACGGAAAAGCGGTTTTGGTTTTATAGAAGTAGGTACAGTAACACCATTGCCACAGAAAAATGATTCAAACTCTGTTGTTAAATTTTTATCCAGAGACGAAGTGAGTTTTGTCAATTTCATTTTAGTTAAATCATGCAAAGCAAAAATTTTCGGAGAAAAAATGCGAATATAGATAAACGAAGTTTGTTGTTCTTCAGTAGTAATTTTGAGCGTTAACAAACATTTGGTGAAGAATGATATATTTCGAATTTCAAAATTCATTTTTCATTTCGGTTTTTTGCACGATCCTACTTTTGGTGTTGGAATTTTTTTACTATTCACTAAATCTGTTTAAAAATAGCAATTTCAAATAGCGATTTTTTCAAATGGAAAAAGAATAGGATTTTTTTTCATATAGGAGCACTAATATAATTAATAAATGATTGTTTCACATAAGTTTTATATAGATTTCTTTATACTGAATATGCCGGTTTCCATAATAAGTAACAGGACGTCGTCAGCTGTGAGGAAATTCAGTCATCATTGAATAGTTTCATATCTTCTGAGATCTCCGGGTAAAATTAAATTATTTTTACATACATTTCAAGGATGTATAAGTCGCGGTAAATTTAAAAGCGCAGGATTGAGTAATGTATATTTATTTATCAAAAAGCTTATGATCGAAATGCTCATATCTTGCTTGGCATAAATATTGGCAGAAATGTAGTTCATAATTTAAGTTTTTGATGTATTTTTCTGAAACTATTTTTAATATATCTTAAGAAAGGAGTTTAATGACATTAGCAATTTCATATCTTTTATGCATATCTTGATTTTGCTTATATGCTTGCTTGTTTTTATATTTTGTTTTTAAAATTTTTGCGGCTATGGGAAATGAGAAATGTTTGGTCTTTGTTAAAAGACTCTTCTTCTTTGGATCAAATCAGGCTTATGTTTTTACGAAGTTAATCCATGAATCAGAAAAAACCCACTTTTAAACTCCTGTAGGTTTATATGGAATTGGTTTCGCTGTTAATATATATAAATGTCAAAGGCAAGAGTAAACGATTAGTTTTCAGGTGTGAACAGCATGAGATATTCAATACTTTTTTATCCTTTATTCAAATGGATTTCTGGCAAGTCAAAGTTTTTATTTTCAGGGATGTAATCGGCTTAAAGCGGATTACAGTTTTAGTGTTCACTATTTTGGCCCTTTTAGTAATTATTTGGTTGTGAATTTCGGTATCCAAGCTGGTCTGGAGACAGTCACTGATATGGAAGTTGTCAGTACATCTTTCCTTTATTTTATTAGTCTTTTCTAATTTTTTTCCATTAGTAATAAATCATTTCTCAGGCATTACAGGGCATTACTTCTGCTGTCAACCAAATAATAAAGATCAACGAATTACCGCCGAAAATTCTGATTAAAATCCCTCCTGATTTACTGATCACAGACTTGAAAACGGCCATCAAAGTATGTTTTTTTTGATTCTAGTTTTGATTGGAGAATTATTTCAATCAAAATGGCAATCTAGAGTTATTTTGTTTGCAGAAAATTTTTTCTTTCTTTTTGCTTTGCACGAATTCTTCTGTCGACAAAGTAAAAATTTGAAGATACTAGCTAAACAAACAATATAATATAAATGGCATTATAATTTCGAATTCCATCACCAGTCATCCGAAAAATCTCCAAACCGTGTTGCAAGAAGATGGTTTTTGAGTGGCAGACCACTGCGAGATTTAAGCACAGATTGTATACGTAATGTTTACAGGTATGCTTAAATATTTTCTAAAACCATAGTTAGTGGAGTATTGTATTTAAAATTAATTTTCGAATATTTATTGACAATAAAAATTAAAAATAAAACATGAGAAATACGTCAGTACACTTCAATTTAGTTTACTAATGTTGCTGCTCTTCTGTGATTTCTTGGAATTATTAGTATTTTCATTTTAATATGCAGAGTATAATTTCATTAGAATTTTTATTTCACATAAAAATATACAATTTTTTCACATATTTTTAATTCAGTTTATCATGTGGTAAAATATCGATCAGTTTATCATGTGGTAAAATATCGATCATTGGATGTGGAGGTATATCATCCGATCAAGATGCGTATGAGAAAATTCGAGCTGGAGCAAGTCTTTACAGCTTTATTCGTCGCTTCTTTATCAAGGTAAAATATAAAATTATGGATGCTTAAACTGTATCCAGTTTCATTTTTGAAGAGGAAATTTATATTCGATATTATTGTCCCATCTCTTGTTCACTGTGATAATTGGAAATGTTATTAATTTTGTATTATCTTCCAGACACCAATCGACATATATTACGGCATTTTATATGAAATGTTTAAATCATCGACTATTTTTATTAACGTAATATGGTCATTTTTGGAGTTAGTTATTTAATTGTTTTTGGATGCACAAATTTCACTGAAATGAGCATAATGCACTTATCTGCTGCGGCAAACATTTTTATTGAATTTAATTGGCTTTTAATGTATTTTGTTGCCATTTGGTATTTGCTTTCAAGAAAAAATTTGCTTCGATATTTTCGTAACAATTCCTTACCCAATATCTTATTTTAATTAGTGGATCATTCGCTACAAAAGCGGATGGACATCATTATTTTCCCATTGATAGTGTTTAATTTGTGAGTTTATGTAATATTAAATAAATGATTCATTTCTCCATATAAAATAATTTTTATATGTGATTATATATGTAAATTTTCAATTTCGGATCCAATTTTTCGTACTCTCATATCTTTTCTCAGCCAAACTTAACACATTTTTAATATTGATAGTTTTGATGCTTGTTTGGAAGAAACGAAAACCTTATAAAAATCCAAAAATCTCGAAACAAAAAAATAAGAAAATTCATAATTACTGGTACAAAGAGTGTTGGCAACGTTTATCTACAGTTACTCAGTCTGCAGTCCATTTATAAGAGCAACATAGGAAATGCAACCGGAAAAACAAGGAAAAATTGGAAATGCAACCAGGAAAACAAGGAAAAATTAATCTTGAGTTTCGTACTCTGCGAAACTCTTCCTTTCAATTTCTTCTTTTTTAATGCTATTGTAAGAACTGCAATACTCGTTATTGTGATTAAATATTTTTGAAAGATGATTTATGGAAATATTACCTCTGCTTTTGTTGAAAGGAGTGCAGGATATATTTCGACTAATGGAAAATTATGAATTTTAAATTTTATCGATTTTCGATTTCATTTTACATCTTTGCTTTTTAAAAATTTCTTAAATTCAGAGAAATTCCCGCTATCGATTTGTTTGCTTTCAGGTTTTCCAATTACAGGACGAATAAAACGGGAACTGGTAGAATGCCTTGCTCGGAATAGTTTTCGTAATATTTCTGAAACTGTCGGCGCTGATCACAGGAAATAATGATTGTAATTTTAGTCTTTGTCATATGGTATAATTATTCTGCAGATTTCCTTCCAATCTTAACAGTTTTTGAGCAATGGAGGTAATATGTATGCTTTGCTATGTACCTGTTTCCATTTAGAAGAAAATGAAGTTCCTTTGTGTGTTTATGAAGATTTATATTGTGAGTGGAATTTCATATTAGTGCTATTAAAATGCTAGATTATCCATTGTTGGATTCATTAAAATTTATTTAAATCTCCCTTTTCAAATAACAAATATATGCGACGCTTTTCAGCCTTTTCGTTCATTCTCTGGATTAATTCTGCAGGAAACCGACGGTGGACACTGCAAATATATGCATGCAATAGTGTAATGCTCACATGTATGTAACAGTGATGACGTTATATAAAGAGCAGTAACTTATTCGCATCGCAGTGTTAGCGTGTATCATCACTTGCTGAACTTTCAGTGCTAATTCAGCACGTTTGAAGTGACAATCACTGCTTGCGGTGATTTTTAATTACAAGTACAAGGAAGAGCTATTGCAGTTGTGTGTTTTCGAACTATTATTTGCTGCTTCGCTAACTTTCTCGTTTTCTTTTGGCACCACTATTTCAGTCGTTCATTACTGAATAATAATTTTACATTTTAGGCGAATTAATTTCTGCATTTTCAATGCGCTTTTCGCGACTAACTCATTAACAACTGGCCAGTAGCAATGGCACTGCAAGCAATTCGCATTTCAGCGAACTGAATTAAATATATTTGTTCGAGAGTGTGCAAAGCCTTTTTTTTCTAATCTTTTTATTCGAATTTTTGCTAATGCTTGAAAGCAGCTAGCGGTATGAAACAAGTACCCCAATTAGTTTGTTGTTTGGTTTCCTTTACTATCTGCTTTCTGCTTGACTTTAAATTCGTCACTTAACATTTTTCTGGCAGTAGTGTCCTAGCAGATCTCATTCCTCCACTAACATGAAGTATACAGATAGAAATTGTCGAAGTTTTCAAAGGATATTTCATATGCATTAATTATTTCAAACCAATACCAAAATTGTCACTTAGTTTGGAAAACTTTTTGGAAAACACCTTTCTTATCATTTCAGGAAAAGTTTCACAGGCTTGAATTGAAAAATGACTTTCAATTTGGTATTAAATAAAAATAAGTTGTTGCGAGATGATATTTGCTAAGATTCTGAATTCTTACATAGCTTAATTCTTTTTGTCAGTGAAGAAGATTCTTGCTTTAAAATCTTAAATCGTTAAAATAACTAATATAAGAAATGATAAGAGAAGAGAGTAAAAATTTTGCAAATGTTTGATTTTACTGTTTTAAAACATGAAGAAAAAGGAAGGAGAAAGAATATAAATGCTTGAAAATTTAATTATCGCTCATTTCTTAAATTGATCATTCTTTGGCCAAGTAAGCTAGTCAGCGAGAAGAATTATTATTGCTGTTCCCAAATTCTCTCCGTTATAAAGCGCTCTTACCTTCACTTAATTTTGCATAGGCAGTGCACGAAAATGAATCAAATAAGCGAGTGAAAAATTTTCATTTTAATTAAAAAGAGAGGAGAGGAAAATTAATTATTACGAAGGTTGAGAAGAAGTGAAGGGCAGGATGGCAAAGGTATAGAGTAAGCAGTTACTATTAAAATAAGGACACAATTTTTGCACAATTAATTAAAATAGCAGTAATTTCATTCATCATCAGCAATTCTTCATTTGCTACATCTTTTGCTTTAAATTTTATATTTTCTTTTCAATTCTTGCAAATTGAGAAGCTCGTTTAATAAAAAGATTTATGTGGAAATTTTTATTTTATTTTAATTTTAATCCATTATTCCTCTTATAAAATCTCGTTGAGTAGTTGTTGTAGTATGTAGAGAAAGATTGAAAATACTGGAGTATTGCGAAGAAATCTTTTAATGATATCCAAAGGAATCCTGGGAGGAAAGCATTGTCGATGTATATTACCGCTGTTAGGACAGCCGACGCCGAAAAATGACAGGCAAATAATAGCCGCTCTATACGCAGATTATATCTACTACCAATAGAAACATATCGTAATCATCGATGCTAATTAAAGTCAAGAGATCTGTACCACTATTAATCGAATAAGCTCATAAATAATACGAACAAAATTATTTCCATCGCATTTCATAAGCTATACATTTGGAGGATTTGAGTTATAGTACTATCATGCTTACTTGTTTCCAAATCTGTGGGTAGATCGATAAAAAATGAGATATAACTTGCTAGATGCATGTAATTACTGATGGATAGATAAATGAGCAAGGACAGATGATGATGGACAGAGTTGTGACTTTATTTTTATTATTAATTAAAGCATTATTTAATGTTTAATTTTCTAGAAGAAGAATTTTCATACTGTATTTCTCTTCTGAAGAATACAAATTTAAGAGGTGAATGGAAAAGAGATTGCTTGAAACAAAACAAAAGAAAGTATTCGAAATGAGTGGCTAATGCTAAAACAAATTTGCTTGTTTTTATTTCTTTGTCTCTCCAAATAATTTTTTAAAAAGTACTGTTAAAAGATTACGTTTAAATCGAGTCTAGTTCTAAAAATGATAATACGATAAAAGGGGTACTCATAATTCTTCAAATGAGCTCTGCGAGACGTTTAACCAAATTTGGTATTTGCAAAAACTTTAATCTCCATCTTAAGGAAGTGCTATGCGCTAGATAACAATAGGAAGTCAGATTTTTGGCATAAAATTTATGTTTTTATAAAATATAATAACCAGGCGTCTATGTCATTTAATAGACATGTAAAAGTATTAAATGGATCCTTTTGCTTGATAGACACTTATTAATTAAGCTCATTTTTGCTTAATATATATTTATTAATTAATGAATAAAGTTATTGCTATATCATTCATTCTTCTCGTCTATTCTCTTTATGAATCTATCATATGTTTTCTCATTCCGTTGTATTTTTATTTTTCTATCTCATCTTTTTAAATCCCTTATTTTATCTCTATCTTTACTCACTGCTACTGTGATATGATAACTAAACAGACGATACCAATAAAGGTCAAAAGTTACTGCAATACGTTTTAAATAACCGCATTCATAAAGTAATTTCTTCCACCTTGTTAGATATTAACTATCTTCCTGAAAGTTGAATCTTTTAAATCTTTTTCGAATAACTCAAAATTATCCGTTTCCTGAATGATAATTCATCAGAAGAATTGTTGATTAAGGGGCACGCATTAAGATCATTTTAATTTATTTCATTCAGTTGAATCGACAAAAGGATAACTTTAACAAATGATGATCAACGAGATAGGTCTGACTAAGTCAGCTAAGTTTAATATAAATTCTTAACGTATATGCCTATTTATGATGTATTTGGTGATATAATTGCCTAGTATTTATTATTAATATTGACACAGGAAATTGCACAGAAAATTAAAGTGAATTAGCGAAAAGGAGAGTTAGCAAGCACATGTTCGTATGTCTGTTTATGCATGTGTTCGTCTATGTCGTTAGCATAAGTGCCAAATTATAATTAAATTGTTCATATTGGAATATATTGCCGAAAGAGCCTTTTATTGTGATGTTTTTATCATTTTATTATTTATTATTATTATTATTATTTATTTACTTATTTATTTATTGTTATTATTATTATTATTATTATTTATTTATTATTACTTATTATTTATTATTATTATTAATTATTATTATTAACTATTTTTATCAAAAAAATAATAAATAGTAATGGCAAACGAACAGGGACTCACCTCGAAATCATTTAAAAAATAAGCAACTATTTGGAATGTTTATATATCGATTCCGATCTTCGTTACTGCTTTTATTCTGTTGAGCTAACCATTAGGATTTAAATTTTCAATATGAGGAAGAGATCCAACTTATTTTTATAAACGTAAGAGAACAATGTATTTTTGGCTAAAAATGACCAGTTTGATTTTACACCAATTTTCTAATCGTTCGTACATCACAGAGATTGAAGTGGCGCATAAAATTTTTGTAAAAAGTGAAAATGGAAAGTATTCCTTTATCATTTCCAAAGATAAATATTCGTGATTTCTAATAAGCAATGAAATCTAAAAAAATTTTGATTGAAATTTAGCATTGAATAAAAAGCTTATGTACACAAAATTAATATAGAGTAAATTCTCTTTTGTTTTCACATGAAACAATCAAATCAATGTTTTTCTTTCGAAAATATGCTCTCTTTTAACTATCTTCCACAGCTAACTTGAATAAATTATTAATATTTCTGCACTGCTTAGAGAATAGTGAGTATTTATAATTTCAAAAGTTGATAATATATCAGAAAAGAAGAGGATAATGATAAAATCAAGCAGAAAAATAATTCAAGCGATGAAAATTTAAATATTACTCCATGATTGATTAAAATTTACAATTTTCCATTATTTTAAACCGACCTGTACGTGAACCGTGTTATGTATTATTTACTATTTTTATTATTTCACAAACTCATCGTTTCCATTAATAATTATTTATTTTAATCAATAATTACTTCCAAAAAAACTCAATAATACTGAAGATGTTAATGCATATAATGAAGCGCAGATATGGGAATATTAGGCATATTGAAAACATCCTGTCATAAGTTTTCACTAAAACTGATAAGTAAACTGATAGTCTAGGCAATAGGTGCACAAAATAGATTAATTGTTGCTGCTTGAAAGGTCTGTTAAATAGTTGCTTCTTATTATTAATAGCGGATAATTCGAATGTATTACCTGTTCCTACATTTAGAAGTTTTTCCTCATTTTAGGACAAATGAGTGCTAGCCTATTGGTTGTTGAGGACATGCGCATCTCTTAAATTATTAAATTAGTTGTATGAGTCCAATTTATCTGTTTTGTGTGTAAGAATACTTTCAAGTATATGATAATTTGAGGTAAGTCTTCCTCTTACAAATTCATTTTCTACGTTCTAATTTATTTTTATAAAGGTTGAAGATCAGATGACCGTTAAGAATACAAATGAAAGTAGCTTTATTTTGGACTTATACACGAATACCTTGCCAAATAAAGGATACCTTATCTGATAATAAATTTTCGAACATATTAAAGGAGCACTCTATCTTTGAACTATATCCGCTCAGACTTGTACATTTAATTGGAGAGAAATTGGCGTTTAATTCATACTTCTACTTACTGCTTTTATCAATCTATCTTTTGGATTTCTCGGAGGATGACAATGGAATAAGAAAAATTGAACTTACGGGAACAGCACTTCCAACAAATTCAGTTCTGCACTTCTAAAGATCAATTTCAAAGATTTTCCAAAGCAGTTAATTTTCTCGTCTATGTCCTTTAGAGTAATTAGTGAATTCAGACTTAACTACGCTTGCACTTTTTTATTATATTAGTTTCTTTCACTGCCCGACTATCATGGTGCTAAAATTGTCTGCGATAAATTAATTCATAATTTTGAGAATGTCGTATATCAACTGCCCAGAGTTTCATACTTATATTTGATAGTTTCAAAAATTATCAGATATTCACCAATTGACGAAAAAGCAGGAAGTTTTGTTGTATTTTGTGCATCCTACTAGCATTGGGAGCGGGAAAGAAAGAACACAACGGAACGAAATTGAATTTACCTGTAAATATTGGTAATCAGAAAGCAGGCAATATGACCAGAAATTTTATTAAATTGTCAATCTTATGCGGCACAATGAAAAAGAAATAGTGGGAATTAGTCGTAGTATAAAAATATTCAAGTAAGAAAAATGATTTCTATTCGAGTATGTGTGAGTAAACTTAAACAAATATGCTCTATTTAGAAACAAAGAAATAAAACTTAATTGATAATTCGAAATATGTGAAATATCAGTTCTTTGAAAAATTTTATATTCTTTTACCAAATAGTATTATATTGGATACGTTTTTCAACGGCCTTCGACATTTTGAAAGTTCTAGCAGGTTTCAAAAAATCTTAACTAGACCCAAGTTGATTAAATCAGCATTAAAATCAGTGTATTTTATTATAAATTGTGCGGTTGAAATGCTGTTATATTAATTATCTTTAAAAAACAAATTTCAAATCGTTGATAATTTCAAATGGTTAAATATTATGATCTACAAAAATGAATTGTTTTTGATCTGAATGAGTTTTATATCGGAGAAAAAATAAATCTGAATAAGTGATATACATTATTCGCATGCTTTTGATTGAATCAGTTCATCATGAAACCGATGAATCCTTCTCTAAATATTAATTATAATTAATAATTTAATGAAAATAATATATCACCAAACAAAATAACAATAATGTAAGAAGAAACGCTTCGATGAGAGTTGCATCAAAATAACTTGGCAGAATTTTTTAGAAAAAAAATTTTAATTGTTTGCTTTTTGTGGTGAGGAATTGAGGGGAAGAGAAATTGGTCTCTGCGATGAGAATAGAATTAAAATTTGGATAATCGTCTGTAGTTCGCAATTCTTTGACAACTGAGTAACTCTCGATGAAATGAAATATTGATTTCTCAGAAATTCAATAAATTTACAAAATTTACTAAGTATGAGCTTTATTTCATTCCAGAACTAAGCAGTGATTTAAAGGATACGATTTAGTCCTCACTGTTGACAGTTACTTAATAATCAATGATCTGAATAAATGGAAATTATCAGACATAAGTAGGTTTTCTTTTGGCATTTTAAATTTCATTTTTCTACTATTTGCTTCTTGCTGACCTAAACGGTGTGCTTTGGGTTAAACGATATAGAGATGGAAGGAGGAGTTTGTGTGTTGGTTTTGAATTAAAAAGAAAGCATTAATGCGATAACAAACGACTGGTAGTTAATGGGTTGATGCCGACAACAGCAAACGACCAAAACTTGGATTTTGCATTTTCTTATTTTTGATATTTGAAATGGCCTGGACTTTATATTAGCATATTTAATTCTAAATATTTTGCTTTTTTAATTTTCGAAAACAAAAGTGTCAATACTTCCGGAAATAGATAAAAAAAAAAGAATATTGATTTATAGTGCCTCTGATCAATAAAAAATGCATTCTTAAATCATATGGCATATTATAGCTTTATACTGAAAGCAGACTTACTTGAATTTGTCAACGTATTATGTTCAAATAACCTGGTTAGGAGATGAATATAGTTATATTGTTTGGATGTCAGTGCATCCTAAAGTGACCATTTTAGAATTTTTCGTAATTAAATATATATGTAGATTTAAAATTTAGTTATGATTGAATCAGTTAATTTTTCTAACACTTTTATGCATTCATTTCACTGCTTCGTCCATCGTTTTCGAAAATTGTTTTCAATTTTCAATCGGATCACGTTATCTTTTTCCCTCTGCCCCTTCCTCCCTCCCTCCCCCAAAAAAAAAAAACAAAAATTTGAGGGTAATTGAAAAGACTTCAGTTGTATCATTATATACTACCAAATACAGGACTATATTAGGAATGTTATCGTTTCCTTCTCTCCAATGGTCAGTAAGTCAATCATTTGATTACCTTAGACCTATTCCAAGCGTCACCTTTTAATCATTAATTATTTATTGACGGAATTTCTCAAAGCATACGACAATAAGTCTTTATCCTGTCAATGTTCCTTTTTCCTTTCTTGACATTCTTATATCATGATGATCCTCATCAACTGCTTCAGACATTCCTCTCTTTTTATTTGCTGCATATCCTACAACCGTGCAGCCGATTTTTTAAATATAATATAAGGTATGCGCCTGTGAATTCAAATTTTTAATGAAGTCGTTTTATACTTTATCTTATTTGGGTCATTAGGACTTAGAGAGCCAAATGCTTTTTTTGTTCGGCACTAAGAAAAGGAAATTTGAATACAATTATTGCATTCACGAATTGTGTAAAAAAATATATTCTTTTGATAATCGTTCTCTTCTTTCGATAATAAGTTTATCAGGTTAGATAGAATCTGATTTGTCCGAATAGGTTTTACTTTTCACACTTCTGACCAACAAATACTTAGTTTGAAAAGCAGAGAGAGGAGAGAAAATGTATTTCCTCTCCTTCCCTCTTCTAGCAAGCTTTTAATTTAGTGAAGTGACAAAACAAAAGAAAAATAATGCATTGAGTGTATTGCGGTAATAAAATTGCTCTCTTAGAGAAGAAAGGGTACATGAAAGAGGTGGAAAGGGAAAAAAGAACGAATAATTTAAAAATCGATATTAAATAGAAATAAAATTAAAAATTTAATTTCTTTTCTGCCTATTCTCCCGTCGTTCACATCATTCCCGCTTCCTCTTGGTAGTTGTTCTGCTATACAAATTAATTGCACTTCATTTTAGTTTTTAATTAGAAAAGTAGATTGATTTAGATGCAAAACTGAATGGAAGACACAACAGGGGCTTGAGCAAAGTTAGCGATCATCAAATAGTAATCAAAATTACTTGCATATTTTCATTTTATTAATTATTCAAAACGTTACACTGTACCCGGTCTGGATAAATTATCGGATGTGAAAAGTCCTATTGAGTTTCTACGAATAGTACAGCATATGCCAGGATTTTTAAGTCTATTCTCGGAACAACATGCATGCAGGATATGTCCAGGTGATTCAAATCATCTACTAGCAGGTGCACTTAAAGGAATGATTTGATAAATGGCACTCCGTACGTCCGAATTTATCATAAAAGGCCAAACTGCATTAAATGAGGAATAATCGCGGTAAACCAATGATTATTTAAAAAGCTCTTTCGCATACCTCTTAGCATTTTTTTATAGACAAAATCTCATGAAAAAGAAGTAGTTTAGTTTTAGCATCACAGAAGGCGATGAAAGAATCAGTCGTGATTTTCAAAAATCCCTCCAAAATGGATTCATGAGCTGTCTGCAAACTTTATGAAACCTGCATAGATCAGAGGATTTCCTAAAGCAAGTCTTCTTCATTAACTGTGCTTTCATAAAAGACAATTTAGGGTCCAAAAATTTTATGCTCACAAAAGTGACATTATGAATAGGAAGTAGAAGAAAGGAACAATTTTACATATTAATTTAGAGGTTCCATTTTATAGCTGGCTGATAGATAGATGGATAGATAGAGTAGCGTGATAGAGATGGTGCAAAGGCAGGAATGGAAAAAGGAAGGCAAACGGACGTTGAGTGATTGCTTAATTGCCGACTCACTAATTAATGGTAATTAACCTCGACAATGACATGACATTAATGCTGAATTTCGTTGAATTCATGGTAACAGTCTCTTTCTCGCTAGTACTATCGCCTTTTGCATATTGCGGGAAATTGATGGTAATGATGGTTTAATTGTGGGATGCAAGGACATTCTCATATTAATCCTTCCATCTCTTCTGATGAAGTACTTTTTTAACCTTTTTGTAGTTGAAGATATATATAGATGAAATTAAAACTTGACCTTTGATAGAGCAACTGATGATCAATCAGCCTAAAGATGATAAGCTGAATTATATGCCAAGAACGATCTTTTTACTCATAATCGTTTCTATGTTTTTTTTTCTTCTTACTGTCCATTTTGCTTTCTCCGCATTTATATTTTACATTTCTTTTATTTAGCTTATTCAATATTCTTCACTGGTGTTAGTACTTGATCATTGCAGAGTCAGTAGTTAAGCTAGACATTGATGTCACCATGTTCAATTCCCAAGAATAAATTTTTGATAATTTCAACAGGATATAAATCTTAGTCATGCATGATCGTTTCCCATAATACTTTGACCACTTTGGCCGAAAATCGGAAAGATTTTTTTGCATAGTTTTTCCTTTTTAGCCAGCTGAAAAATTATCCCAACAAAAGAATTTTCCTTTCAAATAATTGTTTGACTGATTCTTGCGTTTGGAAGATATTTTCAGCATTCAGCCGTACCCGAAGTGACTGTTATCATTATGCAAAGGAGAAATTAGCATTGGATAGTTTGAATTTGTTGAAAATTAATATGTCGATATTGATGGCAGATAAATGGGAAATGATTGATTAATTGATATAAACTGACTTGTTGATTTCAAAAATTCTATCATTTCCTGTTAAATAAGCATATTCTTTGCTTGTTAAATTGTATTTTATATAAAGAGTGATGAAGTGTGCAAACTAAGACGCAAATATTGTATAGACAAAAGACGCTCAAAAAATAAAGCTTTGTAACTGAATTCGATATTATATTAATTAGAAGAATTAGATTCACTTTGAATTGAATTCTTTGGAAAAAATTTTCTATTTATTCTGTTTTTGAGATATTAAAAATCATTTTTTGTTGTTACCTTTAAAACTGTTAGGATGTAAATTATAAGACTTTCAGTTTCGAAATTCATTCCCCCAAACCAATTAGTGAAATATTATCGTTTAATTTATAGATATACTAATACGATCTAAGAATTTAACAAACTATGTCCAAGATCTTAAAATCCCATTTTTTCCTTCGCTGTATGTTTGCCTGATTTTTTTAAATTAAAATTTTATTACTTTTAAATAGCTATCTGATCTTAATATAGTTCATTTCATAAAATTTATAGCAATAATCACGTAAGATACTTTTCTTATGCAAATACATAAAAAAACTGAAGTTGAGGGCATTTTATTCAATTCACTATGCTGATTCGTTTAGGATACTTAGACATATCAATCTTCACTATTTAAGTAATCCATACCTTGTGATTAAATATTTAAATATTCTCATAAATTTCAATATTTTCTTTGCAAAAGTACAATTATCCTTTTAAGTTTTCTGGTCATAATATAAACATGCAACTTAAGTTGTGATGTTGAGGAAAATAAATTGTAACAATTTTCGATGATTAGTTCTAAGGGCAATGTACGCTCATTGTTACTGCTTATGTTACGAACAGATGTTTTAAAATAAGCATAAATAAATAAATATATCGAATTGGTTTGAAAGCTCATCTCTTTTCTCACCATTTAATACTTTGTTTTCGTTATTTTCATCTATATTGTAAAACGCTTATCGCTTTGCAATACGTGTCATGATAATTGAATTCAAGTTTTAAGATTGATTTCTTTTTCAATTGAGGTTTAAAAATCCATCTTCTATCCTGTATTATCTTCCAACAACGTGGCTAAAATTAAAAAGTCGTTAAACAAAACTTAGCATTAGCATTACAATCTTATTTGTTTTCCCTATGAAGGAAATTTAAAACTCCTATAAAGTGAAGGACGATATTCGGCTGATGCAATATAAGAATTATATTAGCTGAAAATCGAGACAATAGGTATTAAATAGAAGGCAAAAGAGGAAATTAGCTTTATTCAAGTAAAACTTTTCCATCAAAATTTCGAAAAATTGATAATACGATAGAATGAATTTGGATCTCACAACCTGATAAGCTATTTTATCTTATGCGTTGCTAACTGTGCGAAAAATCAAATTCACATGACACTTTTGTCCAACTCGATAAGAATCGAAACAAATAACTTAATTTCCTGATATCAAATGGTGAATGAGCTATTGGAATTAGATGACTTTTTTTTGTACTATAGTGAAAAATCAAAGGAATAGAAGAAGAATTACATTAATGAATTTGTATACCAATCAAATGATTAGATGTTATTGCATAGAAATCTATTATAAGTAATGATGACGGTGATGAAAGAACTTCTAAAATAGTGAAGTTTTGACTTTATTTTAGAAATGGAAGTAGATAAAAGCAAAGAATAGAGTATCTGATACTTATTTGCGTCTAAAGTAATTTGAAAAATCAAACATTGGAAAAAACTGAAATTACTAAAAATTCTTGAAAATGGCATAAAATATGAATAGTGTTTTAATAACAACTGTTGATCCTAAATTTAGTAAGATCGGTCATACCTATTCAAATATTAAAAAATATTTTTATGAGAATAATATTTTTGTAATTAGAAATCGTAAACAGTATGAAAAAACCGAAAACGAAATCTCATAAAAAAATCTTATTTCTTAATATGCCATGTTTGTAAAGTAAAACTATTCGATACTTGTAAATTAGAAAAACTGAACGAAATATAATATAATGACAGGCACCAATCTATCTGAAGAAAACTTTATTATAATATTTGGGAATACTGTAAATATCAAAGTATCTAAAGTTAAATAATAATAATAGTAATAGTAATAATGAATGATATATTTATTTCAGTGATTTGATTTTCCAATAAAATTCTTTATTCAACTTAAGAGAAGTGAGAACTTAAAACGAAAAATAATAGCTTACAGGGATTATTCTTATTTCTCCAGCGATTCTAGTCCATTTAGTTTGTTATTACGTAACATGTAATAATCTGAAAGAAGAATTGAAGATAATACAGAAGTTCACATTGATAATCAATATCAGTATAATAATCAATATTAGTATAAGTGATGTCTGCCAGTCCTAAGGAAAGATGCTAAATTTGATGTTCTGAGCAAAGATTTGAAGAGCAAAATTCAGAAACCTTTGGCTGAATGACATAGAAGAGAAAGAGAACGAACGAATTTACTATAATCACAATTATGATTTGTCATGGTCATAATCATAATCAAGAAAATTTTACGAACAAAGGACCATTGGAAGAGTGCGGATAAGACATTTAAGTTTTGATAAATATTATATATTTTGTGGCTCGGATCACTGGAAATGAAAATGTATTTACTAAATAATCACATGTATATTCCTTTAAGAACAATTACTATGTAAAAATATAATTTTCATCTATTTTTGATCTGGTTATAAATTCAGAGACGTTTCCTGATTTAGATGTGAAGATGTTTTTATTTTTATTTATTCGTTTATTTATAAACATTCACTTCTAAATTACATGTTATAATAGTAGATGACGGTAATGTGAAAACATTCTCGACACGATACCTTATATAGACGAAAAAAAATCTAGATTTACTACTAAATAATAAGAAAAACCATTTGCTTTCATTTCAACTCTCATTGTTTGAAAAGATAAAAGTTTGATATCATATCTCTATACTCCTCAGTTTTCATATGTCTCGTCTGTTTTGCATTTCTAGTACTCTTTTTCCTATTTCACTACTTTTAAAGCTTTTCTGCCATTTTAAAATCTTGTTTATGGTTCAAATACATCAAGTCATGAAGTTAAAATGCATACTTAGATTCATAATTTTTCCTATTTTTATTCATATGAAAAAAATTGTTGACATTTGTGGTTAAACATAATTTTAGAAAAATCGAGATATTCAAAAACACAATAATAAGTGATAATACTATCACGTAATAAAGTAGTCTTTCTTTTAAGGTATGAAGAAATTTTTGAAATTACTTCCTTTATTTTTGGTGTTTCAAAATCATTACCTCACAAATTATTATCCTTTAGATCATTGAATTTTAATGTCATGCAAAATTTCTTAAGCAGAAATTTCAGTTAACGAAGACTAATTACTGGTCGCCAAAGCCATTTGTTTTCTTTCCAATTTTACTATTTTCTTGAAAAAATTTTAATTTTTGATATATGGATTCATATTTAGAGATCAAATTCTGAATGTATTGTGCGCTAATTGCATCATTTCTTTCACGTAAATAAGAAATCCATAAGTGAAGTCAAGTGATACTAATAATCTGGTCAATATTTGTAATTTTATGGGAGAAAAATGTTTTATGTCTCTACTGTCTTATAATTTAGTTTTTGAATTAGGGTTATAAAATTCTGTTTAGCACTGGAATGAAAATATTTTGGAGGTACATTTGAAGTTTGATGCGATTATAAGAAATCACTTAGTTAACAATTAATTCGCTGTCTCTGGACTTGGAAATTTTGCTATCCGAGTGATTGGATCATGTATTGCTTAAGCTGCATCAAAGATAACTCATTATCAAAAATTCTAATTTGGCTCCTGTCAAATCCTTTTTATTAAATAAAGAATTCTCGTAATCTAAAAGTTAAGTAATTTAAATTGCTTTATTGCCAGCACTGGCACGAATTCATGAAAACTTTGATTTCGCTGCTTTCTAAATCAATTGGCATTTGAAAGAGAAACGAATAAGGAAAAAGATTTTGGGCAAATTAGGCCCGCGCATACACATGGGCAGACATAATTCAATTCCACAAATCGCTCCATCCCTAATTATTAATCAAAACTTGTCTGATTGCTAATGAAACAGAGGTTGGCCTTGCACTGCTCTATCTATTCTACTCATTTCGTCAGCACTCTTCGAATTTAACTGTTTTGTAATCGGCTTCTCATCAAAAATTGTCATCTTTTTCTAGACTTTTGTGAAAATTCAAATGAGGACTCAAAATTATGTTCAAGTGTGTGTGCCTGTGTATATTTATCTATGGTACATGCCTGTGTCTCATTAGTGTCCCATTTTATTTCCTTCTTGCTTCAATTCTACATTTCATTGCATCTTAACATGTTGGAAGAAACGATGAGAATCTTGAAAGAGTTTAGAAATCGTCAAATCATACTTCTATTCCGATGCTCCTTACATTAAGCTTTCTAATCTAAAGTTAATTTAATATGAATATTTCAACTATAGTCAATTCTCTAAATGCAATAAACTCATCATATAAACGTGATCGTAGACGGAATTAGAAAGTTTTGATAACATCATAAGGTACACAATTAGAAGATTGAAATAAGCTACAAATATTTGTCTGTATTGGCCAATAAAAGGCAATTTGTCTATTGCATTGATGAACCAACCAATCAGCAGACGAATGAAATATTAATTTGAGTTTCTTTTGATATTATATGTGTATAACATATGATTAAAAGACTGAAATTTCTAAATTCATCTACAACAGATATAGAGAAGATAGAAAGAAAGATGAAATTATGGTACAGCAAGAATAATTGCCAAAAATCTTGTCTTAAGACCAAAAGAATTCTTTTTATAGTGGCATTATGATAGGAAATATAATTGGTTTTCATTTTTCACTTAAACGATAGAGCTTTTAGATTTTGAAATATGAAGACTTATTTGCTAGGAAAACTATGTAACATCTGTTGTGCACTTATTTAACTAGCAAAGAATTTTAAATTCGCGCCCGTATTTGAAAGGAGGTAACTTTGCCGGAAGGGAAAACATGCAATAAGTTGTGCTGTAAAAATGCAAGAAGCCTCCTCAATAATATTCATCGTTGTTTGCACATTGCCATACTTCCTACATGCTGAAGGCGGGGAGAACGGGATATGATGATTTTCAATTTATTTATCTTTTTCATTTAACTCAATTGAGTGAAGGAGCAAGAAAGCGAAAAAAAAACCTGGACAGGACGAATTAATCAACAGTTTAGTAGTTATTTAATCTGTCGGTGTTTTCATTTTCATCATCTACCCGTGACTTATATCAAGACCTATCATTCTATAAATCCCTCCATCCATTCTCAGGCTTTTCATTTCTGCAAAGTAAATGAGAGGGATTAAATGATTTTAGGATTTCACGTACAAGCAACAACAGGAATGATGTGAGAAGACTTCGAGTGGATTAGGCTTGATTTGATTATTTATTTAATCAGTGTGAGAAGGGAACCTCGAGGTGCTTCATTTCACTTGAAACGAAAATCTCCCATTAAATCATTTCCACTCTGATTACGAGGAAATGAGGACTTCGCCGCTTCAAGTCTTTTTGAATTAATTTCCACGTTTTCAGGCTCGAACAATCAGCATTATGACTTTGCCATTCAGTAATCATTGTAGCTGTCTTATCATATTGTTGACACGACTTACATTATCTTAAAGCTTTTCTAAAGCAAAATAATGAAGTACTTGTTATATAATACACATTGTTGAACAATGGTTTGTTGATTGTCATTAAATTTCTACTATAAATGTAAAACGAAAATGCTAACAATAACAGTGCATTTTGCAACAACAATAACAACAAGTGACTTCAAAGGATGTTTGTTTCGTTAACGTTATCATATTAGAAGTAATCTTCGTATAATATTCGAAGTAGCCTTTTGAATTATAGAAATTATCATTTAGAATTGATGCTAGTGATTTCAAGCATCTTAATATTAAGATTTAAAACTGTTTTTTAAAAGTTTATTAGTTAAACTGCAGCTGCAGCTTGCATTTAATCAGCATCGACATACAAAGATTGTTATCTATTCATATAAATTCCTATGTTTCCACATTATTGGCCTATAATTTTTAAATGTTATTTCTTCGATGAATTCTCAGATTCTTTCTGGATTATTTGAGATATCTTTGACATTAATTTTGACATGCTCATTTAATCCATATTTAGCTAACTTAAAGTTTGCTGGTAATACGCCAAAGCAGTTATATTAGAGAGAGAGTGTTGAGGTGCCATTTCACAGGGCATCATCAAATTTTAGCATATCACAAATTAAATCGAGCGGAAATATAAAAGAATTGAAATGCGCTCTCATTCTGCACCCTCCCATAGCATGCTATTTTTTAACATATACAATTTGCTTATAAAATTTTGAGTCCGCTGGTCCATCATCCCTCAGTCCTAATATATATATGAGTGTTTGCCTGTCTGTTTATATGTACATGTATGTCTGTCCAGGTTTAAAAAAATTCACTTTGATGTGACCGCCACCTTTGCCAGGCTCTATTTTGTGTGTATTGCTTTGTATCTTTCCTTCACATTTCTCCAGCTCGACATCAAGCCTAGTTTTCTCATTCTAACTCCTTTCGGAGCATTCTCGAAAGGACAGCAAATAACTTGAACCGAAGCAATTTTTGAAGAAAATAGAGTGTATTATATTAAGCTTTAAAATTTTGTTTTTGTATTCTCAATTGTTGGAATTAAAATGTTTTGAGGGAATTAGTGAAGTTTTAGAAATATTTCAGGATTATATAGTTTTCTCACCTTTGTAATTTTATGTATTAATTATTGACGCAAAAAATCGTAAGTTCTAAATTTCCGCATTTGATTGATATCTTTTCTCCAAATCCTTTTAAATCAGAAAAATCTCCGAAATCAAAAAAAACGCTGAAAGAGTTAAGTCTGAATGTCTAATGTCATGCATTAGTTTGTAATATGACTTTACGACAAAGTACATCACCAGCAAATTAATAAATGGTTAAGTGAATTATTTATTGAGATTGCACTTATGTATGTTCTCATTTCAGAAACAATTTTGTTTCACTCTTACTCTCGTAACGAACAATTGCCGTAGAAAGTGATGCTAAAAGATGAGTTACGAATATAATTCGTATTGCAAAAATCCGTCAAATTTAGATTTTATCAATCGTTTTACGATTATTATTGGCTTATCAATGATTTTCATCAGGCATTCAAACCAGTTAATGAGATAAACTATTCTTAAGAAATTATTTTAGGTTGCCATCTGCATCGTATATGGTTTGATAAAGAATGACATGTTTGAGATAATAAGCCTCATTTCATATTTAAATAGTTCGTGGCTACCTTTCGAAATACCGGAAAGCTTTTTTTGTATTCTTTGCTATTAATATGATATTCACTGAAATATCATATTAACTGCTACACGAACAAAGAGATTTTAACTAGCCAGATATTCTAAACCAAATTTGTCGAAATCATTTTGTCAGTTCAGGATGAATTTACCCATGAGCAGTGAGCAGTACTTATTATTAACAATTCAGCAGCACCTCTAATTTAGATAGGATATCTGAACAAATGACTGTTCTCATTAATTTGATAATTTTGATTTGGTAATCAAAATTTCGGTTTTCCATGAAACTAAGAAACCATTCAGAACGACTAAATTCGACCTTTTATTTTTCCTAAAGCAATTTTTCATTGGACCCTAATTTTTTTACTTTTTGCTCGACGTAAGACTGATTATATGTCTATATATCATTTATATTTTAATGCTTAATCTATTATTTTATTGGACCTAATTTGAATATGCGATAAAACATTGAACTAAGAGATGTTTTGAAATCTTCATTTCAAACTTTTTAAAGCATTAAGTTTTACATAAAACGAATTTTTATCCTAAATAGTTTGAAGCTAAATGAAGAATATCAGCAAAATTCAGTCCTCAAAACTAAAATGCGGTGAAAAGGAATGATGCATGAAGGCATAGGTGGTCATCAGAATGTTATCTCAATTTAAATGGATGAATGTTGTTCATATATGATTGCTTTTGTTTAAAATTTTTGATGTGGAACAGACTGTATAAAATTGATAGATATATTCAAAAATAATCTCTGCCGAAAGAAATGCTAAAGTAAAGGCAATGAAATTTAAGGATGTATCTAACTTCGATATACTTTGTACCTTTAGCCCGGGTATTTCAATAGCAGCAAAAGTGTGCAAGCAGTTAATTTCATTGAATTCAATGCCGTGCCTATTCCATTCCACTATCTCATCATTTTCCATACAACTTCATTAATTTAATCAGGCTTTCTCTTCTTTATTTCTTCTTTTTTCAATATAACAGATGCAAATTTCTTCTGCAATATTTCATTCAAAAATTTCTTGTTTTATTAGTTATTTCAATTTGAGATTGTAGAAAGTTAATATGCAAAATAAATCATTGACTTTTGGCCTTTATAATTAATTATTTCTAAATAGGATCTTTTCATTATTTAGTTAATAAGAATTGTTATGGATGATTTTTCAATCCATTGTTAATTGGACTCTGAATCACATTGATGGTCTTTACTATTCATTGAATTCAAGATGCAGTGTTTTCTTAATTTTAAACTATAGGAAATAAGTTCCATTGTGTTTCGACGCACCGTAAGCTTATTTTCATTTTTATAACAGAGCGAGGTCAACTTTTTCTTCAGCTTTTTCTTAGATTGCTTTGAATTATGCTCTGTTGAATACATTTCTTAGCATTCATTGTATGATAGATTAATCATAATTTTTTCGCTTTAAAGTTTAGTTTTTTCCTTCATTGATAACATTTGTCAAAAACAGTATATTTTTGATAATACCGCCGTTGTGTCGGCTTTATCCAAAAGATACAGCATAGAACGATTTTTTTTTTTTTTTTTTTTTAATATATATATCTTAAATATGATGAGAGAATCGTTCGCTTATTATTTATCGCTTCTTCAAAAATAATGTAAAAGTTATCTTTGCGAATTTAACATCGTATAATTTTGAAAAAGATGGAAGCGTCTTAAAGATCACTTCTTTTAAGAATATCTTATTAATATAATTTTCTTCTATCATTAAATCAATAAATACCTAAATACTAGAAAAGAAATAATTGTTTAGAAAACTTGTGTTATGATGATATAGCAATAATTTGAGCTACACACTTTAATAACAGTCAAAAGATTTCAGTTTTCCTGAGGAGGAGGAGGGAGGAGGGGAGGTTGCTCTTTGATCATAGGCGAATGAATATGCATTAAACAGTATTTGAGAAATACAGCATATCCATTTACCAGAGTATGTTTCCAATGTCTAATTTATTAATTTAAAAAGTATCACAGAATTAAGGACGAATCAATTCTTAACTTTATCGAGCAAAGGAAATAGCACTCTGGAAAGTAAGGATCCAGAGAATGAACTGGAGGGTTTACGAATTCCAGGCCATGCACCTCTATAGTTTGTAGAGGCAGCAATTGGTGATTGCTTTCCTCGACTAAATTGCATTATCTTAATTGGCTCCGTATTAATTACATTCAGAAATTCTCTTCCTGATGCATATGCACTCATTCATTCCTTATTTTGCTTTCTAACTTAAGTGACCCCAATCAACAATTTTCAAATTATTCGTGCAAAGTACCGAGTTGCTCGAGAACTGCTTTCTAATGCTTCGTTTTATAGTACTCCTCTCATATTGCTTCTATCAAAACTATCATTCATAATTAGAAAAGTATGTGAAGGTTACCGTCAAATTATTCATTTAATTCTTTCGCATTATTAAATTTATACAGTAGTAAAGGATTTCAAAGCAACTTTCGGAATTATATCAAAGACTTTTTCAGGTCAATTATCATCAAGGAAACCCTTTTCTTCATTCATTTCAATGTTGGCAAGCTATTTTGTTTTATCTCATTACTTACAGGGACAGGACAGTCTGTTTTCAATGTATCGAAGTTAACATTTAATTGAAGCAGTCAACCATGGAATTAAATTATACAAGCGGATAATTTGATTGTTATTTCAACTGATTAGTACTTCATTATAACTCATCACTCTTTATTGGATGCTCACACATTACGGTTTTTAGACTCATTCAATTCGAAAAATATGACGAAATAACAAAAATTTTTAAAATATGCTTTGAATAATTGAAATTTTTTTTTTTAATTTAATAGCTGGAGATCTTACTTCCCTTTAATTTTTCCTATCTGTTATTCATTCTTACTACCGTACAACTTTCAGCTGCAACAAATTTTCAAAAATCATAATCGCTGAGTAATACCTATCTGTTTGATCTGGTATACAAAAACATTATTGATAGTTCAAATTTGTTAAATACAACTGATCACTTCCAATTAATGTTAAAGCATAATTACGAATAATAAACCATTCACTTCATTTTTGATTTCTCATCTCTTTAGTCATCAAAGCTCACTCGACATAACGCCATATCTCCTCATTTTCCTTATTTACTTAGCTCAGTGTTATGAAAAAAAAAACTTTTTCTAAACTTTTGTTTTTGGAAAATTCATATTAAAGCCAAATATTATATGGAACATATAAAATCAGTTCAAGACGCGATTAAGAACAATCCGTTTACAATCTTGCATAAGTTATATTGCACATGAAACCACTGCTCTCGAAACTATCTAATTATCTTTTAGGAAATTTATTATACAATTAATCGTAGGATCAAATTTTATTTTAAAATCTTCGCTGTATGATGTATTCTTTAAATTTTTGTTGATTTTATTTCCAAAATGTAATTGAGCTTGCAGCTGTTGTGTAGAAGTAGAAAATGAGGATAATTTCTTAATTAGAGAGAGAAAGCATGTAATTAATTTGAAAGCTTCTGTTTCTGCTATCACTATATTTGTATATATACATATATATGTATATGTGCATCTAGAAAATGAAACTAATTTTCCATTTAATGAATCTTGTTCATTTTAAATGGTTACAAAGCAAATCCACTTTCAAAAATCAAGGTTGTCTGCAGCATTTTCGTGGTATTGATTTTTGTTTAATAAGAATTCCATAGCTATGGCTTTTTGTAGACAATTCTCGAGAAAAAACACTAATACTTAAATTGTTGTATATGCCACATCTTTTGAAGGAAGTCTTCTAAAAATTAAGCGCTTTTGACAAGTTTTTTTGTTAAATTTTCATTTCATTTTGAAATTGTGAAAGTTGTTGTTGCCAGAATCGCTTTTTAACTATTAGAATCTTTAAATGGAAATTTTATTAATAAATTTTTTTTTGCAGGACAGTTTGCAGCATTCTCGAAACTATTCAACGATTACAAATATATAAACCGATACTTATTTATTGCAGTTGGTTAGAATCTTTTCAATATTTTGCATTATTCTAATCTACCTCTCTATATACCGTGCTTTAATTGACTCATGCTATATAACATTTGGCCAGTTGAGTTAATCAATTGAAATACAGCTGTTGAGTTCCAAATAGATGTGCATGCAACAGCGAGCGTGTATGCATGTTGTGGACATGCAAATGCACACCCTATCTCTCTACACATTCAAATTAATTATCGCTAATTAACAACAACATCCAGCATTAACTACCGCTATACTACAACCGATGGTCCTATAAGGACATCTGAGTTACGTTCAATTGAATTTAAGTTACTTTGTTCATAGCTAAGTGTCATTGTAGGTATATAGAAAAACATCAGAGTCAAACGTAAATTTAATCATATCACAAAGGGTAATAGTATAGAGCAGAGGACCTGATAGAATGATAACCGTCAGGAGTTTGCTTCCAATATAATACTTTCTATTTGATGGTTTAAATTATCACTTGCGAAATATCGGTAATAGTAGCTATCATTCATAAAAACTAAAAATATTTCTAGTGTGTATATTCTGATGTCATTTACCAGTCTATTTTATGATTTTCTAAATCTTCTCAGATAATGCTAGCCTTCTGAAATTTATATGATAATTAAATTTATGTGATAATTAAAAAAAATAACTAATTTATGTGATTGAAATTTTTTCAGCGTTTAAAAAAGTTCTAAATTTACGCTCAGATATATGTTTTCCTTCTTAATTATGTTTGAGAATATTTGAAGCTGTTGATAAACTCATGGGAATTATGAAGAAATTATCTAATGCTTAATAAAGCATTCTTCTAATGATAGCAAGATAACCTGTGTTCCATGTATCAATTTTCTAAAAAAATCATAATTCTAATTTCGAAGCATTCTTTCGAATTCATTCTTCATCTATCGCTCCTTAGGGTGCATAATATCTATCAGCTAATATGCAAGAACTAATATGGAAGTTTTCTTGTTTTATTTGTAATTTTTCTGGAATCTTAGACTTAATTTGATCTTTACTATCTCTTTACTTTAATTGGATGTAATTTTAGATCTTGAACATACAATATATGCATTTGAAACTCTGTTTCATGGATGTTTTATTACCGTGAAACACATTCTTTATTAACGCTGAGATTTATTATAATTCCTTTTTACCGATCTATTTAATGCCTAATATTTTGATCGAACTTTTCATGCAAAATGCAATTATCATCTAACTTTCTACTTCTGATCACAATGCATCTCCATTCATTGATAATCTTAGTAAAGGACTTCAAACGGTGTATTAGCATTATCACAACAAGAAAAATTATGTTTTTTGAATTTCTAATTTCTCGTTTTAATCAAGCGAAAAAATCAGAAAAATCTATCAGACTTTATGAAATATAACGTTGTATGAATTTTAGAGAAAGCATACTAAACTTTAAAATTTACTCGCCAATTGAATGGGTAAAGATAAGTTAAAAGGCGTGAGATTCGTTGTTGTGTTGATTTTTTGAAAAATGAAATTTCTATTGATTTTTCGAAAGTTAAATGTGACTTTGAGCACATTTATAAAAATCGAGGATAGTAAATGCAGGACTGAATCTTAATATTTTCTGTCTATATTTTTGAAGAAGTTACCAAGAAAACATTATTTTCCAGCCGTCACTCTAATTAGGTTGAAAATCCGAAAAATAGAAATAGATGCATGGAGTAGTAAAAGAGGTAAAGAAATCAAAAATTTCATTTTATCGGGAAGCATCCATGCGAGAGTTTTTTTTTTTTTTTTTTAAGGTTCTAAGCTTTAAATTTATTTTGGAAAGACCAATTTGTATATAAGTAAAATTAGAAAGTTAGAAAAGCAATAATGGAAAAACATGAGTACTAATATATAGGAAAAGTTAAAAATTGGAAATTTGTTTTTTCCAAGTGTTTATAAACGATATCGCTCAATGAATTTCATATTTCCAGCTTTCATGAATATGCTAAGAATTCTTTGTAAATAAAATAAGAAGGATGAGAATTATTATGTAAGATTTATTATGTATATGATGCAATCTCTGACTAATGAATCAATTTTTGAATATTTTCGCAATCATTTCCGAAATATAAAAAATTATTCTATTGTTATTGCGAATGACTATTGAAGATCGATTTTATAGCTATGCTAAATTAATGAATAACTATTCTTTACTATGTGGAATTATAGGATTCAATAAGAAAAAATTGATTACTAAGATAGAATTTGTTATAACTATCCAATTAGCATACGATAGGTATAATGTCTTTATGTTTATATAATTAAAATAAATTAATGGTTCGCTATTCACAACAAATATAAACAATTTTGAATTATTTTGTGACATTTTTTAAATATATAGTGGGATGCTTTAATAGGAATTGAATTTCGAAGAGTTCTCTTCATTATTATAAAAATTAGTTTTTTTATAGGATGGAGGCTAACATATTTATTTTTTTGATGCACTAAATTTTTGAATGATTTTAAAACTAACAAAATAATAGTGTCACTCACATGTTAAATTAATGCTAAATTGTCGGAAATGTGGTAACATCTATTCTATATTAATTACTTAAAAAGGAAATAAAATAAGGTTACTGATATTCGTATAGAAATAAGTTGCTTTTTAAGAATACAGTGACTGAATGTGATTCTCATGGCGAGATAAAAAGATGGAGAGAAGTTTTAAGACCAGAAATACACTGTTCATTTTCTGGATAAAACATGGGATTTCTCACTCTTGTAATCTGAGTTAAATGGAACGACTTAGTGTGGTTAAATTTCTTCAAAGTAAGCAAGGTCATCGATTTATTTATTGAATTGGATGATTGAACATTGTTGTAATTCTGATGCGCTGATAACTTCATTTTCAATTTTATTGTAATTTGCTATGTAATATGACAGATGTAGGACGAGAATTATTTTCAGTTATCAGAAGAATGATGCTGAAAAGCAAAGTCTGTAGAAATGAAGGAATGTTAAATATTTCACATCCCGTAATCCCCTTTAAAAATATCATTATTCTACAAGTTTTAATTTCCCATTTGTCATAACAGAATCAAAGTTTTTGGATAATTATACTGTTTATTCAATATTTAATTCAAGGATTTTTTTAATTCGAAATCTATTTTTTTCTTTCATACATAATTCAAAAGATAAGTTTTCTAAAATCGCAACAACAAATAGCCAAGCGATTCTATTTGATTCGTTCAATATTTAGATTCCCAATTATTAACGTCATTAGATGTCCGACATGATGATGCATTCAGCTTATCTACCACTTTTTTCATTTTTTTTTTTGATTTAGAAGATACAGAAAAGCGAGAAATGAATCATGTATCACGATGGAAGCACATTTCTTTATTACGGTTGTTTTATGGTATGTAGAAAGCATAAATTGGAAGGTGTGTTTTACATAACACTTAAGGAAACTTATTCTTTATCTTATTTCTTCTGAGAAATAGAAGGAATTATAATTATTATTGCATTTTATAGCATTCAGCCTATAATACAAAAGAAATGCGATAATAAAAGTTTTTGGAATATTTCTATTTTTTATTATACAATATGAGCTATCTAACTTAACTGAAGAAGGGGTGAAAAGCAGTTGAACGATCATAAAGTGTATTGAAATATAAATATTTTTATTTTGCTCTCAGAAAGTTTTCGTCTTTAACAAATGGCAAGTGTTAGCAACTTATTTGCAAATCAGAGCAACAAGTTTCTCAAGTCAATTTTAGACTTTTGTATTAAGTGAAAATACATAAAATGTCTGAGTAACCCAAAACTTTGGATGAGAAACAATTTAAAAAAAAAGTAGGGTTCAATACTCTTCCATGCTTTCGAGCAAATATTTTCCGAATATATTTTCTTTCGGGTTAATTGCTTTTTCCAAAAACTTAGTCATGGACTCATGTAAAAGATTTGAAGTCATATTTTTTCGGTATGCCATTTGCAAAATCTCTAAATAATACTTCATAAATGCCAATTTTGATAATAATTTTGAAGATGAAGATGTTAGGTAAACTCCATGCCATGTCAATTATTATTTTAATCAATGCCCAAAGAAACTCATTATGATGGATTTGATTATTAATCTTCCAAACACTCGGTTACCACTCGTACACATCATGTTGTTAAAAAGATAGTAACATGTCATCATAGTAATTTCAAAGATTTTTTTTCTTGCGTTTCCTTAAAATTCAAAGTAGTGCATCTTCTGCTTATTGCTATTTTCCTGGAAAATTCCGCACATGAAAAGAAATATCAAAAGAGATGGCTGATTTTGTTCAACTGAAGATTTTTCACATCAATTTTCATTACTCTTCAGTTTTCATTGTTCTATATTATAATGCAGATCAGATATTCAGATCAGATATTTTTCCATGGTAAAGCTCAAAATTCATTTAAATCTGAGCATTGGCTATTTTGCTAATCTTTAAAAAAGCTACAAAAGCTTACTAATTAATTGTTTGCTTATGGTTCTATCCTTGTCATATTACTATTTCACATTGGCTAAGCAATTATGTTTAAATTTGTCCGAATAAAACCACAAAATTTATTAGCTCATATTTAGAAAAGGGAAAGAAATTTTTGGCAATTTTACATCCCCAATTTCATTCCTTTCTAAATAGCTTATAACGGAGAAGTGCAGCCGAGTGGTAAGCGAGTAAGCTAATTTCTTCCTGTGTGTATGTGTGCTCAAATTTGAAATTTTAGGAGAAAATTAGACACATATTCATTAATGCTTGTCTATCGTGTTTGTATGTATGTGTGTGTGTTTGTATGTATATGTGTGTATGTATGTATGTGTATGTGTATGTGCGTGTGTATGTATGTGTGTGTGTGTATGTGTATGTGTGTGTTCGTGTGTGTGTGTATATATATGTGTGTATATATGAAGTGTGTGTGTATGTGTATGTATGTGTTTATAGTTGTATGCAAGATTACGGTAATGCGCTATTAGGGCCTAATAAAGATAAGGGAAGGAAGGAGAAGGCGCGATGGGAGCTAACAGAACTAAAGTAAGACGCGGTGAGAAATATAGTTTGTTAAGTTTGATTGGTGGTAAAATAGAGAACTAGAAAGAGGAAAGTATTTTAGATCCATTGAAAAATTTTTGCAATAATCGGTTTGGAAGCTTTTAACTAAAAGCGAAAAAGGAGGGCCGCCGAAGCCGAAGCCTAAACAAGCCGTTTGAAATAATTATAGTGACTGCTTCGCTTGATTGCAATTTAGGCGAAATTTGCCTTCTCTTAACAAATATAAACCCATTCAGGGTCCATGCTGTCTTATTTAAACCGTTTCAGGATGCTCTAACTGGACTTCCTAATAGAGTAAGTTAGGTGTGCTAGATCTGTAACCATGATATTTGCAGGTGAGAGGAAACTGATGATGATAGAAAGCTTTCACTATAGATACCTTAGCCTAATATCCGGTAATTTTGGGACTTTAGAGGAGTTAGTGGTGCATGAATAAGATTAAAGCCATTTCTGACAAATAATTATTTTATTATACATACTGAGCTGCTGACTGGGTCTCTAGTATTGGATTGATTACTTGCCACTTCTAAATTTCAAGTTTAAATTCCTAATTTTGGTTTGCTCTTCATTTCAGTTCTTCACATCAATCTTATTCATCTCTTAATATTGCATATTACATTTTTAGATTTCTCTGCAATTTTTTTGTTCTGTTATCAAAAAGAAACTTATATGAATTAAATAATGTAGATGATTCTGTTGAAACTCATCAAATATGCTGCTTCATTTTATCACATATTAACTTTTTAACTATTATGATGATGCCGTGCTTTTCTCTTTTTTAACTTCGAATAATCAGAATGTGTCGATCAAAATTAAAATTTTTCAGCATAAATTGTATGAGGTCAAACTCGGTGCCGCATTCCAACAATAAAAATTACAGCATTAGTGACGATATCAATAGCAGTAATAAGAACGAAGCAAGAAATATTGCAGATTTCAATCATACTTTTAATCCGGTATGTGAATTTCTACAGTAGTAAGTACTGAAAATTAATACATTGTATTCGAAGGAAGTGATTAGATGAAAAATAAAAAATTTTCATCATATTCAATTTCGGTATTCATGGATGGTGTAGTTTGAAATGTAATATTTTATGTCCACTCTTATTTGAAAGCATTGGTCTATTATTTTCAACCAAACTTGCCAAATTTATAGTGATGACAGCTTATGCGATAGTGTTATCGTAAGTATTTGCATCTTTGATCTGACTCCCGATTAGGCATATTTTTCACACCTCATATATTGATAAGATTATTTAGCCGTAAAGTGATAGTCTAAATAGTAACTCTAAAAAGCTATATTTTGTATTTTGTTATTAGTTTAAACAAAATTCATTTTTTTCAAAGGCTTTATAACAGATAGTCGCTATTTCTGGCCATTCTCTTTGTTTTATTATTAACATCAGGAATGAATCAGTCGTATATGGATATTGGTAGAAGGAAAAAGGAATGAAAAAATATATAATTATTTGCTAATTATAATATATATATATACTTGCCTATTTTTTTCTGTCGAGCAACTTCATCTTCAATTGTAT
Organism: Dirofilaria immitis; assembly: GCA_024305405.1. Taxonomy (NCBI): domain Eukaryota; kingdom Metazoa; phylum Nematoda; class Chromadorea; order Rhabditida; family Onchocercidae; genus Dirofilaria; species Dirofilaria immitis. The sequence continues at coordinate 664,163 of JAKNDB010000086.1, forward strand.
ATTTTTCATCGAATGTTGTAATTATATCTTTCTTAAAATAAGAATTATTCAAGTTGAGTTACTCTACGAGAATGTTTAGTTGTTATAATATGAATCCTTACTTTCGTAAACCATGTCTGAACAACGAAATTGTGACCGTCTAATTCGATTCGAGTGGCATTCTCTATTAATAGCTAAAAATAACTACGTTGCTCAAACTTTTCATATATTTTTTCCTTCCTTTTGAATTTATATATTCCTGAAGTAGATGAATTGTTTTGATATGCTCACTTAAAGATAGATAGTGTTATTCCAAACATCCTCAAAACGTATTAGAAATAAGAGGAAGAAATATTTTCTCAAATTTATTCTCTACGGTTTGCTATAGGCAGAATGCTCTATATATGTTATTATTGCGTAATAACAACATATCCATTGTTAACTCATTGTCATGATCATTATCATCATCATCATCATTATCTCATCATCAATATATTTAACTTGCCATTTGAACGCCTACCAATTTTTGACTCAGATTTTGAAACTTCACTTCTAGATTCTGATCTAGAACTTCTAAGAAAATGAAGCTTTTTTTTAAAAGCATATGAAGTATAATAACTGGGTAATTATCCTTATCATTATTATTACTATAAATATTATTTGTAAAAAATAATGGATTCAATCGCTATAGCCGTGAGAGACGAAATGAATTAGGAATAATATGCAGAAATATCACATAATGTAACCAGGTATCCTTCATAAATCTTTACGTCTTGCTAGCATGATCATTGGTTTTCGAAAAAAACAAATAACCCAATGGCGAACTTCAGTGGCACAATTTTTTAGCACTACTGATGAATATTTAAATGCCATAAAATCTTAGCTTTAAAATTACAAATATGAGCAATTTAACTTTCCAACGATTGTAAAGCTTATAGGATATTTCATAAAGCGATTTTCGAGTTTTCATGGACTTTAACAGGTTTGAAAGTTTCATTCGACGACAACATTTCATCGTTTGCTAGTTGGTTAAGAAATGAGTAATAATGTGGATGTTTAATAAATTGAAAGGCAAATGAGACTTCATTTAAAGAATTAATAAATATTAACATTAGGATCACATTTCTAAAACTATAAAATTTTGCTTGGTAGATTTGAATTGTTTAGACTTTTATACTGTTATTTGAGATGATGATGACTGTAAATGAAATTAATTTCCTCATTGAAATTGAATAAGTAATGACAAACAAACAATCAAGCCAATACTACACATACATACATTATATTCATACGTACATACGTACATACGTTCACATATATATGCACATATATATATACATATATATATATATATATACAGATACACATACACATACACATACACATACACATACACATACACACATGCATATATACGAACATATACACATATATATATATGTGTACATACCAATCATACACACACATGCACATAAACATACACCGACATGTGCGAATGTGAAAAATTGGTAATGTTTATACAGTGCCTTCGGTTTGCACACTGATACACTACCTCAAACTAATGGCTTCCATCAATGAGATATTCACACTTTTGCAAATATTAAGCCATCATTCATCATCATCATCATCATCATCATCATCATCATCATCATCATCATCATCATCATCATCATCATCATCATCATCATCATCATCATCATCATCATCATCATCATCATCATTATCATCATCATCATCATCATCATCATCATCATCATCATTATTATTATTATTATTATTGTTATTATTATTATCATTATCATTATTATTATTATTATTATCATTATTATTATCATCATTAGCACGAGCGGACTCAGTCGGCACGCATTCAGTCGCTTCTCAATTTGCATATTTGTTTTCTTAGCTCCTCAAAAAAATTAGTGTGAAATTAACAAACTTCAATTTGAACATCCGAAGGATTACTTTTTAAATCGTATTCCATTAATCATTGATGCAGCAGATCTCTTCTTGATAATGAAGTCATTGTCGAAGGTCGAATTAAATTTCTTGAAGAAGTTTCACGTTATATATTATTATGTAGTTTCGATCCGCGTCGTAAAGTTTTAGATCGAATTGAGAGATTATTTCAGACAATTTACTTGAGAAGGAATGTTGAACAATCCATCATGTCTCATATTAGAAACGCTAAAAATATAACTATAAGAAAGAAATGAAAATGTGAAAGTTTTAGGTAATTTTCGAGGGATGTTTTGGTCAGATTGAAACGGCTCCAGCAGAGCTCAAGTGCTCTTCTGAAACGAGTACCGAATCTGAGGAGAAGCAAACATATTCTATCGATTTGGAATCCGTTGAACGGTTAATTTTTACTAACACTTAAAGTATATATTTTTTCTGTGCATAAGAGATGGAACGAAGCTGAATAAAGGTTGATAAAGCGATCAACTACGATTCAAGAATCGTACAAATGCAAGGAAATTGTTGGAACAGAGAAAGAACATAATTATTAAGTCGAATTTCTTTATTTTTTCTTTTTCATAAATGGAATGTTTTAGGAGCAAAAATATAATTTTTATTCTCTCACTCTTGCAATTCTTTCACCTCTGAAAGCGTTTCTTTCAATGTTAGTATTTCACTTATAACACGGTGTTAACTGATATAATGATTCTATTTCTGGAAGAGTTACTAGACGGAATATCTTGAAACATTGACAAATTATAAATTTTTTTGAATAATTTAACAGTTTTACCAATGGACCAATTCTTTGCTGCATAATTTTTTTCTTTTAAATCTCAAATTCGGCAAAATTTAGTTTTTAGAGAATAATGGAATAAAAACTTTTTGGGATCATCTTGTCTTCTCACTCATAAAGAACTGTGCAAAATTAATTGAAAACTGCTAGTACTAAGAAATATTTCATTTATAGTTTACAATAATAATTAATATATTTCAGTTACAATTGAGTGTGCAGAAGATTTTCCAAGTAAAATAGTTAAAACTATAAAGCTTAAGCAGATTTACATGTTCTTAAATACATTTTTTTCCATCTTTTTCCTTCTCTAAGCTTTCTCTTGTCTCTTTCCACTCACAGTATTCGGCGTCCTTTATCTTATCCTGTGTTTATCTTCATTCTGAAGTTTTCTCTCGATTCATTTACACATCTTTCTTCTTACTCTTTCGTCGACATCGAGACCAATTATTATTTATGCAAACATTTAGGTTTTCATTCAAATTAGTCCAAAAATTTACATAATTTGCAATACTTTTGGTTCGTTGCCATTCTCAAATGCAATATTTTATAGTTTCGAAACAGAACTAGGAGCTGACAGCAGTAGCGAAATTATGGATATGAATCGTCTTTTGCAACGGACAATGATTTTAACGACTGATACCGATTTTACGACGGATAGAATTTTGCAACGTGTCCCGATGAATTTGATGAACGGGTCTTCCCAAGGATTGGCATCAACTAATACAACCGGTATGTGGCAGTTGTATTTAACTCTTATTTCAACAGAAACTGTGAATTCTCATCAAATTTGACTTGAACGGTCCTTTTTTTGATTCCATAAATCAGTTAATGTAAGCAAATATAATGACCGGCTATGAGAATAATAAAGATGTGGACAGACATTAATATAACTTTAATTTACAAATGGCATTTAACAGTGAAATAAATGATGAAGGATTACAGTGATCGATTTCGAGAGAAATATTAAAAGATCAAAACGGCAGGCTAATGGTGTTAAGGATCGTAATAATCATTAAATTAAGAGAAAGATGAAAACTGAGAACCATTAATCGGAACCATTTGAGATTGTGTAATGGAAATCGGTATCCTAAGAATGAATTGATCCGTTTCTGAGAGTAACAATATGAAAATACAGAGGTTAAATAATAGTTATGATTTAATAATTTATGGGAATGTAAGATTACTAATGTAAAATTTGTTACGAGTTTTCATGATTTGATAAATACGTATTTCTACAGCAGCAATATATATTTTCTTATGATGCTTAAATCAAATTGGAAACTCTTTAATTTGACCTATGTTAGAAGACCGCACGAAAACTTTGAAACGTCTATCGTCAAAAATCTTAAAATGGATCGATAAATCATATTTAAACATTGTCGTCTTGATTCTTAATTTTGGGCTAAACAAATTTTAGACTGCATTAAAAATTGATTTTTAAATACGGCGTCATCGAAAGATCAGTTCTGATCGTGTTACTTAGTCATAATTTCTTAGAGTTGTGATCCTTATCTTTTATCTTCATTTTTGGTCTTCGCTACGATATTCAGCATCATCTAGCACTGCTGATTTTCAACTTTTTTCATAATTACCACGAATCTTAATATTTTTTTGAATGGCAGTTACATTATCTTTCATTTTGTTTATCGCAATTGTGGATCATTAGTTTTACTTTATAGAAGATATGCCCGGCTCTTCGTCATCTGCATCGGTATTCTCTGCTACAACACTAACAGCTCGGAACAGCTCTAAAACACTAAAATGTCCTAAATGCAACTGGCATTACAAATATCAAGAAACACTGGAGATTCATATGAAGGAAAAGCATGCAGATCATGAGGTCTGATATATTTACCTGACTATAAGTCCATTTTTTTCACTTATCAAATCTTAAACTGAGTTCCTCCTATTATGGTTAATATATCAGATTAGTCAATGATTTTTTACATAAACAACTTGATTACTACATAAACAACGCTTTATGCTATTGTTGGCCTAAGGGAAGATCTCCAAATTAAGTTTCATATAATTATCGCTATCCTCAATAAATAACCTGAATTTATTGTTCTAGGTGAAATGCATTTTCTGCTTACATAATCGACCACATCCACGATTGGCTCGTGGTGAAAGCTATTCATGCGGCTATAAACCATATCGCTGCGAAATATGCAAGTACAGCACTACAACGAAGGGTAATTTAAGCATACATATGCAAAGTGATAAGCACTTACATGCAGTGCAAGAAATGCCACCTACAGTTACAGGTCAGGTATTAATTATCAGTTAGTTATTTAGCTATTTATTTGTTTAATCAGTTATAATTTAAGCTATTGTTCAGGTTCTTGCTTCTATAATTCCAAATTCTGCGCCATCCATACTGAAATAATCATTTAGAGTTCGAATATATTTTTAGGTATTCATTTAAAATTCAAATTTAACATTCCTATTCAAACATTCCAGAAAGATAATAATGTAAATAATGTAACGTTTTTCGGCATTACTATTTTTACGGATTTTCTCTGTTACTTACCAAATCATTTGTCAAAAAATAAACATAACTCATGCTTCAGATAATACGATAGCAATTTCAAGCAGTGATTTGAATGTAGACAATTTATTCCAGTGCATGATTTGTTCCACATATTCAACTGATAATATTTCTAAAATGATCGAACATATCGGTAGGTAGTTAAGTTATCCGAATTTGATTCTGAAATTATTCTCTAAAAATTTCGTGGAATTTTTTTAATATTTTTTAATATTTGGCTTGAAGCATATCCAATAAAACAAAACGTTGAATAAAATGAGAGAAGTATTTTAGGCTTCTGTTTATAAATTTTTATAAATAGTGATGGAGAGCTTCCGTAAAATTCTCTCACTTTCGATGCTGAGTCATTTCTGTCAATATCCTTTACACTGAGACTGATAATAAACAAATAATCTTTTCTAAAAAACTCGAAGAAACCGATTTTTAAGAAAAAGATCGAAGTCATCCGGTGATTGGAGACATCTCAGTAATACACGGTGTTTATCACTGTAATTTGTGTCCGTATAGTACAAGCTTGAAAGCAAATTTCCAGTTACATACAAGAACCGACAAGCATGTGCAGCGAACACAAATGGTCAGTGAATTATAATTCCAGATCCAAATTAATTCAGTAAACTAGTTTGATTATAATGAACAATTAGTAATCGGAAAACACAGAATCATAAGTCAGCAGCTATTGCTTGCAACAGTACATGAGAAACACTGCATTTTCATTCATTAAAAATTTTCATTCATGGTTTGAATTTAACGAAATCTGGATCACGATTATTACCGTACTGAACGCTAGACATCGTCCGGTTCTTACCTGTCTATTAAATGGGATAATTTTACAAATGATTATATTTAATCATTCGTTGATTGGTCATAGCTCCTATCTTCGCCATTACCTGACTTTATTGCTTTCAACGTAAGACATATTTCTGCATATGTGTGCTTTAGCTTCGTCTTACTATTGCTACCTTCCAAAGTGTATCAGAACGAATTATCGAAATATTTGTTAAAAACATAAAATGGATATAGTTTCTAAAGTAAGGAACGCAGAAGATGATGAAGTAGTTAAGAATAATAAGGTAAACAAACAAACAAATAAGAAAATAAACGAATAAATAAATGTTAAGAGTAAATATCTTATCATATAGAAAGAAAAAAAAAAATGAGAGAAGCACAAAGACTTTTTAATTCCGTGTACAAAAATATAATATTAGCAAAAAAGGCCGTCATCATGCAATGTTGGTGGAAAATTTATTTACCTTTATATTTGTACCGCAAAACTTTTTCTTAATAAGAGGGGAGGGAGAAAGAAATGAGATTAAATTGCATGATAATTGTTGAACAAGGAATGCTTGATTTATGCTAAAAATCGTGATCCCCTCTTTAATGCTCAATTTCTGTCTGCTTTGCATTCCTTTATTTCCAATCAAAAATTTCAATATTTTGAAGAAGTTCACTTTGCTAACAACTCCAAATTGTTCGTAAATTTCAAAACAAGCATATGAGCTTTTTCTCAGAAATTCATTTTTGGTGTGATTTAAGAAGTTCCAAAATTTGGTTCCTTGTAGATATAACTAACAGTGACTATCAGTGATCTTTTTCTTTGAAAATGATAATTTTAAACAAATTTATAAATAAAAGTCTATCAGATTTGTAGATGAACTATAAAGAAACGCTCATACATTTAAATTTCAAAAACATCTCAAACGGTACAAATCAAAGTATTTAAGTGTTATATATTCTAGATTTGAAAATATTCTTACTTTATATCATTAAATTAAAGTATTTCAAACAAATCACGAGTGATTTTCCGCCTATCAGTATAGACATTTTCTACGATTGGTGGGCGCAGAGGTGTAAATCAAATTCTATTCCTCCTTCTACGATGACGGTCGATAAACTGTTTTCTTGAATTTATTTAATCAATCTATTACTGGCTGATTTTATAAAAATCAGATTTATAAAATTATAATATCAAGATGATCAAAGTTGAAAAATTTGATAGAATCGATTAGTTTATTTTGAGAGTCAAGATTTCTTTGAAAAGAATGTATCATTATACTTTCTCTTATAAACATTTGATTAATTCTGATCAGATTGACTAATACATTCAATATACTTTTGTCTGTGAGAGCTGCCAAGATTTCACACTCGGTGAAAGGAATGAAATAAGGTATGAGATGGTGCGTCTTATTGTACACATTTTGTCTAACATTAAAATATCACTTCAAAATATTGACATAACAAATTGTCATTATTGTCGTTGCCATCGCCATTACCTTTACCATCATTATTGTTATTGTGACAATCATTGTTGTATTTCATGGTGCCATACAATCATAAGAAGTATGTGTTTATTCGCATGTGTTCAAATTGGAATTGAAATCTGAAGATTCCCTTGACTTTAATTCTAACTAAGGTAATTTGATATCAAGCGTTTGTGAATTTGCGAAGGACACACAAACACATGGGAAAGCATAAAGATCAAGAAAATTAATTAGAATATCAAAATTTTTATTCTACATTCATTTCTATCATTAGTAATTTATCCTTTACTGATACCATACATTACTTTTTAATAGTAAGCACTTTCATTAAATTTGCAATTATCATACATCAGTTTCTTTCCATTCAGCATCAATTAGCGAAGTTAACAAGCCTGAGGATTTATCTCCTTCGCTTTTTTATTTCCGAGTTTTCTCAACTATATTTCGTCGCTTTACTTGCACCTCATAAGATCTGATATCCGATTGATTCTTGCCAGATTGATTTTCTTGTTGCAATTATTCACTATCAAGTCAATATTGATCTGTCCAACATATTTAACCTCTGAACTTGTTTCATTCTGAGCTGATTTTATGTCTGTCTCGACTTATTCCTTTCGCTTCCAACATCCATTTTACCATTCTTTATTATAGCCACCTTTTCTCCTTCCTTGTTTCGATAGTGCCAATCATACTCTATCCCATTGTTTTCCGCCGCAAACACGTTTCGAGAATCGAACACTACAGGCAGTAAAATATTGGCAGATAGAAATGCATACATACTGACTGGCACATATAGATACATATACGGACACGGACACAGACATATATACATATAGAGACATACACATACACATACACACACACACACACACACACATGTATACACGCGTACATGTATATATAATATATGTATATATATATATTCATATATTTACATATATAAAAGTGGGCCGAGAAATGTACACAAATATGCATTCATTTTCACACCTTTTTCACAATACAGAGAGGGAGAAAGCGAGAGGTAGACAGGTAATACATATCTGTACATAATGTACCTCAAGTTTTACTTCAATTGACAGGAGCACATCTCGACATTTTGAAACGTACCGGCAAGCATTCTTACTCATCAACTGTCACCAGTGTCTCTGATGATTATTTTTTGATGGTACTTAGAGAACAGTTGATGAATAACAACTCCTCCTAAACGACAGAAGAAGATGAAAGAACTGACTGACTATGATTGTGATACTGGGATGTGTCCTGTTATTATTCTCTTCATTATATCACAGATTTTCTATTCGGTTGGATGGATAGGATTCTACCACGATTGGTTGTACAAAAGAAGACTGCAAATATTTCTGCCAGCAAAATTTGATCTGGGCTCTATTTCATCCTCATGCAATAAAATCTTTTGTCTATTATTTAGTTTCATTTTTTTCAAAACTATTAGTATTTCACTAATTATTATTTAATTTTTAGCAGTTTGTAAAGATTATGATGTCCTTGAAAGTTCTGCACTTATAACTTCCTCTCAGTCGAATAATGTCATTCATTTCTTTCACTGACAGAAATGATGATATTTTCTCGAGGTAAGAGACAGCGACAATATCCATTACCGCTGTAATTGATATTGGACATGGATATTATGAGAAAAATTTAAGTTTCTGTAAGCGAAATGATGTGTATTTTTCTAATATTTTTCCTTCAAGAATTTTTTCTTCAAAAGAAGGGAAATTTTCCAAAATCTTTAAAAATTTTTCTTTTCTCTTAAGGTAATAATTGAAAACAATTAACGCTATTACCAATTTTATATGAGTATCTGTTGAAAAACCCAACTTGACGAAGTTCATTATAATTTCTAGTATCCATCGTAAAATGGAGCAGCCGAGCGATTGACATTTATCACATGAATTCTCAATAATTCTCTCAAATTTGATGTTTCAGCTGTGAATCTGAATCTGCCAAATTTTATATTTCATCTTCAAAGAAATAAATCACATTCTTTTCTAATATATTATGTTTGAATATTTTTATTTAGTTATTTCTGTTTTTTAGTACTTAGACTATTAACAAATCCAGACTTTTATTTATTTAATTAGTTTAGTTTAAAAATTGATGATCTCCTAATTCTTCAAGATGACCTGACTTTATAATAAATTGAAAGTTCGAGGTAAAATCTGATTATTCATTCGAATATAAAAACTTGAGTACTGTTGGCCACCATGAAAGTGTGTTTGTATAACAACTGATCATGCGTTCAAATGAGTTGAAGATTAAGCAGTGCAAACACATTAGATTGTCTCAATCATTTAAGCAATATTTTCAAATATACAGTTTGCCAAGGAAAGCTATTTTAACAGATAAGTTTAGAAATTTTTCGAATTATCCTAAAAGAAGTAATCTTATGAAGCAGTCTCTAATTTTTTTTTAAACGAATCTTAAATCTAAGATATGCTCTATCATATGCTTTTTTCTTCGAATAGATAAAAATGCTTAATTTCTTATTTTAAAATAATCGGTTCCCTTCATTTAATATTCATATTTTTAAAAAAAGTTACTAATTTTTTCTAAGGGTATGGAAATTATTTTCTTAAATCTTTTGAGTAAACAGGAAAATTTAGAATTAATTTATTGATGTAATAAATGAGGGTTGCAAATTTATGCAGTATTGCTATTATAGCTTTAATTTTTTCCTTTTCGACTGATTCGGATGCTTTTGGATATTTTCTTCATTCATACTATTTAATCTTCCAGTATTTCCATTGTAAAATATTACGAAGTCTTACACGTTCTGTATTTTTCTTTCATATCGATTATATTAAACTCAGTATTAAAAACTTCAGAATCTCGTTTTAAATATGACTTTAGGATTCGAAGAGAATTTACAAAGAGAAAAGTTGGGTAAGTTCACTCACTAAATTTTGTCCAAATAGTGACAATACGAATCTCTTCGCAGTTGATTCTGGCGTAAGCTTTCCGAATCATTATCGTGAATCTGAAATGCAGAACAAGCTATCAGAAGTTCGGAGGTCCGTAATCCTAATTCCCCTACAGACTTTTTTATACCTTTCAAATTAAAATTGGTAGCAATTGCAATAGTAGCAAATGAATGACCTCGGTAGGTTGCGTTCCTATAATTATGCCCGCATTGTGTTTGAGAATCATTTTCCCATCATTTCGTATCTCCCAATTGTTACGCATTATTCGATCCTCTCCTCTTCCTTCTTTCCTCAAAATATTACAATGATAAATGAAGAAGGGAAGGCAAGGAGACGAGAAAGGATTCGCTGCTTTGCATCATTTCCTTCGTGCGTAAAATTTTCACAGACCGCTTACGGCCACAATGCGGGGTGATGCAGGAGCTCGTAAGGCCATTGACCTATTCGCCTCATCCCTAATTACAACTCTTTACAGGACACACGAGCAGTGAAGGTACAGAGATTGAACAATATACATCCCGAAGACCTTCAAATTATTCATTCATCAACAAAATTCGTTTCTCGTCATGATTTGACGTTGAGATAGAAGTCTTTATAATTTAAAAATATTTGTTGGTCTTAACTGTAATAAAGCAGGTTAAGAAATTAGTGACGATTCAGGGAATCATTACTAATTTTTATTAATCTGTAGATAATTATTAGTGAACACATTGGTAAAGGTAGGATTAATCTGTAGAATAATAATAATTGGTGAACACATCGGTAAAATGCAAAGCAAAATTGTAAATCATTTTCAAAGAAAAAAGATACCTCCAAATATTACCATTCCAAATATCGATAATCTTATCAAATAATTGATGGAAAAAAAATATGATACTAGTAGTTTGAAGATCTATATATGAGCGTCCATCTCAATATATTATATTGAATAATAGAGTAACTATAAGATCTTATTCAGAAATTATTATACGTAATAAAATTTTGGTACTCGGCATGAATCATCATATCCCCAAATTTCAGACAACGAAGTTCCGATGTAGTCAGTCATTATTTAGATTGAACTTGTAGATTTATATGCATTGTTTCTATTCATTAAGCTATCGGGAATATCGTCTAATAAAAAGAAATACATATATTACTGCTTTATGCAGGATTTTTTGGCTAAATATTTATAATCTGAATGAAAAGATTCATTAAAGATATTGAAAAATATACCTGTGATATTATTGTTGATAAATATGCCTATTATTGAATCGAAAATTTTTGCTCCATTGCTCTTCAAGCGCCGCGATATTGTAATATTCGATTTGTGATAATAATAAGATTTTGAGAGGAAAAGAGAGAGGGAGAAAAAGGGGAGGAGAGAAAATGAAGATGCTTTTTATCGGCTAGCTAATTTCACCACCAGCATCTTCCACTTACTATCATTTAGATGTATCTTGCGGGATGAATGTATCCTAAGAAATCCCGTCCGGTCCCCTCTTACCTCTCATTCCATTGCATTAGTTTTTATTTGAATGTGAATGAACTAATAATTATGGTTTATCGGTATGAAAATTGTTGAACAAATATAAACCAATAAGTATTGTTATAAAAGTAGTAGTAACTGCGTTAGAAGAATCATAAAGTAAGCTAATCTTTGCCCACCACTCGTTCTGTTTATTGGCATAACAAGATACGACATGTAGCAAGCAGTTTTTACTAAAAGTTGAAAGGGAAGAAAGTCAACTGCTTCATTTCCTTGAGGGTTGTGGAATAGTTCTGCTATTCAGTGATGAAATAAATTCCTCTCAGAACAAAAATAATCTCCCTCTGATAATTGGCCATCCTCTATTCATCTCTCCCTTTCCTCTTTTTTCCTTATCTCTCATTTCTCCCTCTCTCTTTTCTCTCTCTCTCTCTCTCTCTCCTATTCCTGCTAATACTATAATTGATCGTCACAAAACTCTTTCCTTGCTTTGTTTATTTCATCTCTTGTTGCGATATCATTTGGTATTGACGGGCATAATTTTTTAATTCTCTGATTAGCTAAAGATTGTTTGTTTTTGTAAGAGTAAGTAGCAAGTCGCTGGAATAGATACTGTAACGACGAACTCTTCGTCAACTTTGCAAACGAGTGTTTTGATAAATTAGTGAAGATAAGCGATAGATTAAGCAAATTAAAAAGGAGAAGTTGCTGATAGGACGATTTTATTACACAAGTATATTTGTTGACCTTGGAATAGTTTGAAAAATATTTTAGAAATAGCAATTTAATTCATTTTCATCTTGATCATGGAATATCTTAATTTGGAGAATGAATGAAGTAAGAGAAACGACTGGAACTAAAAAGGAAGGAGAGAGGGTGATTGGTGACACGAAAACACGGGTTGACATTATCTTCAAATTATACAATATCCTGCTATTCTACCAGCAGAGTCATACCATATTGAGGCCAATGAATGAATATTTTGCAATAACAGTACCTACCAGTTAGCCTTCGATCAGTCGATGTTTGCACAACGATCGTTCATTTATTTTTCTCAATATCTCATTCTCAATCTTATATTGTTTGTAATCACAGACATCAGTCGCAGTGTTCTGAAGTCTTCGTTTAGCAGATTAAAGTATTGTTATAATTAATGCCACGGATAACTGTTATAGCGACAATATTGATTATTTAGATAGTCATTACGACTAATAAGGTAATTAATGGTAAAATATGTCTTTCGCACAACCAGTTTTTTAGTAACAGTTAAACTAATTTTGCAGCATTACAAGCTTTTGATTTTGTTGAATTTGCCTAGAAGTTAATAAAACATTCCAATCATATTATCAATCTCGATTGTCTTCATCATCAGTCAGATCGAATTTTGTAATATATTATGTTAAGATATTATGATTAATAATTGTATGATTACTATTGTATCATTATTTTTGAGCTCATTCAATGCTTTTATTCCATTTTCTTTTATCAATTTTCGCCTGATCTTAACTAGAAATCATGAATGTTTCTTTGTCATAATCAATACTATCATTCCAATTTTTTAATTTCTCTTCATTTGTAATTCACACATACTTGACTGCATTACTTAGTTATTGCTCAGTCTATATGATTTCCATCAATTATGTTTATTTCCAAATATGACTCGAATGACTTTTGTCCTTAAGCCTTTTCAGTAAGTACTATCGTCACCCCTAATTCTACTGCTCATCAAATTGCAATTAAGTGGTAGTAAAGTGGTCCACTTAAGCGTATCTATAAATAATAGCTCGCTGGCACCAGCATATCGACAATGCAAAAAGTGGAAAAGGAAGAGATAGTTAGTAATTACCGAATAGAAACGACTCATCACCGAAGTACCTTAACCAGAAAATATCCCTATTGTCCTCCCATTGGGTTAATGCTTTCGCATTAATTGCCGCTGCCTATCTTTCTGACCATATATACTTTTCTAATGAGCTTTTTGAGGAGGTTAATACGAAAAGGTAAAGAAGATTATCCTGTTCCATACGCACCGTCGCCTTTAACTTTAGTCTCATCTCGCATCTTCTGCTCTTTCTCTTAAGGTGATGGTCAAAATGTGTTCTTTGATGCTTCAGAAAGTGCGTTGCCTGTGTATTTTTGTTTTCAGCATTTTATCAAACGCTATGATTTCCGGTTGTGTGATATGGATGATTATGAATGCTTTAAAATATGATGAACTTTACTCCGCGAACAGCTTTTTGTGCCTTTATTTATTCTGAATTATATTTGTTACTCGATCGGTGAAAACTTAGGGCTGATACAGCAGAAGATGACCTCGTGAGCATAAACTATTACTCCAGTTTATAAATATCACCGTGTTTCTCAGTGATGTAGAAAGCTTTTCATCAAGGCAGTTTTGCCGAATAAAATATATAAATGCAGGATATGCAGTAATACATCGGAAAGTTATATTCTAGAAACTAAGTTTCGAAAATTGAACAGTGACAGTGATCTATAAATTCTAATGGCTAGAAAGCATTTGTTGACACAACACATTGCTGTGACCTGATTTTTATTTGGCTGATTTTATTTGGTAGTTTGAGTTAGTCTTGTGCCGTTAGAAAAGAAAAGGGAAAAATGGTTCATGTACTTATGTACCGTAGAAATTTTGGGTTTTAAGGTAGCTTCATGCAAATTATGACTCATATTGGTAAAAACCTCATTATTTGATATCATTTGTGACTTAAATAATGCTTTTGGAAGGGTTGGATTGCAATTCTTTCCGCTTACAATGTCGTGGTTTAGCTTAGTGTCTTTTCGGCCTGCTTCATCAGTGTAATTCTGTAATATCTCATTTCAGTCTGCAATTTGCTGACGATTCATCGGTTGTTATTTGTTGTTCAAAAAGAGAAAAGAATAATTAGCATTAATATGGATATCGCGAAGAACTTTCATGATCTCCCATGATACAGAGTGTTTAAGAATATGATACTCATAACTGATTATTTTCTCAGTAAATTGTAGTTTATACAGTACCACTTCACGTTATCAGTTCATTCGTTAACGATGCATAGCACTTATTAATTGGTGCATAAAGTCATAGTAATTACTGTGGCAATTATGGGCGGTGCTAATACTCTCATCGGCTAATTCATTTGCTATTGGAAAGGCGTGGCTCTTCGCTGACGCTGATTGGCCAATTTTGGTTGCAAATGAGCGAATTGTCTTCAAATCTTCATTACCATTACATACATCACATCACTAGTAGTTTTTACAGATAGATTACATTTATACGTCGGTTTGTCATCACTGCTTACCTTTCTAATATTTTCCATTTCTTACCATAGTATACATATCTCAGTTAATTTTTTTCTCGACTGAAGAAAAAATATATCTTCAAGATGTGTTTTGATGGTCCGAAAAAGGAGCATTAAATAAATGCCACAAGTAATTGTTGATATTGTGATCGGTTAGTGAGAGAAAGAGACTTATGAGGCGGAACAGGAAGAAGGATAAGGACTGATTCCTCTCTCATCATCACTATATCAACGATTCATTGGTTCATAGAATACTATTATAGTTCAGAAATCGTAACATTATTTGTAAATATCGCTTTTTTCCAGAATTATTCTCGAAAGTACTATGAATTATTACGTGATGAAATTAAGTCTATATAGAGACGAATCTTTTTCATTCATTGCTGTCAACAGCTTTTGATTAATTATAGCAATTTATTCACTTGAAATAATATCAACTTCTCATCTGTTTTCATACATATCGAGAGATTTCATTCCTTACAAAGCGTAAATTATGTGGTAAAATAACCATTTGTTTTTCATCCTAACAAAAAGAATTCAAATATGAAAAATTAATTAATTTTTTATTTATTGCAGATGAATCATATGCGTGAGAGTGGTACCGCTGGCATGTCACTATCGGCGTCGACAGCATTATGTCGGATTAGTTCCGCCAAAAGTGCTGTACAGGTTCGCTGTCGCGCATGTCAAGAAATACTGTCATGGTAAATTTTCCTTAATTTCATTTTACATTTCTCATGATATTCTTTTTGACCTTTGTCTTATATTTGGAATTTTTTCAGCAGTTTCTCACCCGTTATATCTTATAGGAAAATGCATTGTGAAATCAAGAACTTAATGAATATCCCTATAATTTTCTATGTGTTGAGGCAGTCTTCTGCATTTTTAGAAAACTACCTCAATACGAAAAAGAACTATGTGGTCTCTCAGAATTGATATGATAGACGATCTTCCTCATTGTTAAAATGAACGAATCTTGCTTACGATTTTATATTAATTTCATGAAATTCTGAATTTTTTGCTTCCCTCTTTTCCTTCACACACTATGTTGCATAAATTATTTTTCGATGACAAAAGCGAAAAATGGTCTGGCAAGATCCATTTTCATGTTTTGATAATGAATCATTCTGCGGAAAAGTTGATAAAGATCGCAAGGGAAGGGAGAAGCGAGGAGCTAAAGAAAAATAATATAGAAATTTTTTTGCGTGTATAGCAGAATGTTTACGAGTGTTTACGTCAGTCAGTTCATATTCTATCTTTTTACCACGTATTTTTGTAATCATTTAAACATCGAGAACTTGTGCACTCCAACAGCCTCAGACTGATGTGAAAACCTAAAAGAGAACATGGAAAATTAGAAAAGTTTACATCGATATTCATTTCATTCCATTCGAAAGAAAGTACTGCAGTTCGAAGCGTTGAATCTTGTCATGATTTAAAAAGCCTTTTTTATATGAGCACAGTTATTCAAAAGATTGGTTCCAAAGGATAAAATCATAGTGATATAAGTTCAATTTCACTGGATTTACTTCTTATCATTATTTAGCAGCTAAAATATCATTTTAGACTTTATGGGATATCAATCTCATTAAGATATATATGCCGATTATATAATACAGGCAATTTTTTTATTAGACGATTTGCTGTGTGCCTAATTCATTCTTTCGAGAAGAAATAAAATATTTTTTCAGTCCATTGGCACTACGTGAACATTGTGAGAGTCGTGCACACTCCATTCGGATAGCGCAACTTACATCGATGTCGAATGAAGCTGGAAGCATTCCGGGTAATAGTTCTGCACCAACTGCAGCAATATCAATGTCACCGAGTCCTGAAACTGTTCTTGAATGTCGACATTGTTCTTTCGAAACAACTGATACTACGGACGCTATCGGTAAGTTTTGAATAAAAATAAAAACTGATCGATTAAACTAATTGAATTGATTCTTTACTTTGATATCCTCCATTCTGCATATGGCTTTTGTAATTAAAAAGGCTTCATTGATTAAATGACGAAAATTCCTGCAGCTAGATTTTGAAACAGATTTATTTTTTTATTTGATGTAAGTTTCAGAACACATGCAGCAACATCCGCCAAATATGGAAAGTACTGGAGCAGAACATGAAAGTTTAAATCTGGAGTTTTGCTGCGGTATGTTGTACAGAAGAGCAGTATTAGAATAGAGAAAATAGAATTAGGCTAACGATATGATCTATTAAATATTAATGATAGTTATTCAGTTTCAACTCTTTTTTAAATTTTATAATAGCACGGAAAGTCTTCCACTAATCTTTATCTTAATCTTTTTAGTGTCTTATTCCATTTCTGACCATAGTACTTTATAATTTGGATAAGTTTATTTATTTAATGTCTAGTACTTAAAAGAAAGACTGATAAACTAAATTACCTTTATTAATTACCGCTATTGCTTTCAAATAGAATTATTTCATTACTTCTGTTTATTAATTCTTCATTCCTTAGACTTGGCAGCACTAAAAATTTTGAATCACAAATTACTATTTTTTTCATGCAATTTCTTCAAAGATCGTTTCTAAAATTTACTTTTTAAGAATTTATTCTTGAAATAAGTTTTTATAATAGCTATGAAAAATAATATGAAAAATATCCCCAAAATCAAGTATAATCTGCGATCACGTGCAGTTAATAGGAGCGCGATTACAGTTGATGCTTTGAAATTTAAAAAACTAGTTTTCGATTTGCTTCTGCGATTAGTTAGTAGTTAATTGTGGATTGAGTCTGAGGGTAGAGAAACTTGTGGAATCAAAGAGATGATTGGAAATAGAGAAGCAAGGAAAAAGAATAATCCTTAATCTTTAAAATTTAAAGTGATCTTGATTGGAAGCAACTATTTATCTTTTATTTCTGTCTCCCTCATTCCACAAAATCACTTGTTGGAAATGTACATAAACAATAATTGGTTTGATGAATAGAAAAGAAATAGATGATCCGAGTTGGAAGGAACTGAATAAAACAGTACTATGTACCTCCTGCCGAGATTAAATTAATGTAATTATTAGCGAATCGAAACTAAAAATGCCGGCTGTGACGACAAATCTTTGGAATCTAACAAACATAGATGATCGACTCCGTTTTATTTCATTCCGAGCATCTCAGTCATAATTTATATCATCCAATTTACAAAATCCCAAAATTTAATTTGTTAGTAATCATGATAGTCATATCTGCTAAGGGGACAGTAAACTCTTGCTCCATCACAACTTTAATCTGTCAATGAAATTGCGTATAATAGTGAATTAGATAGAATTCATCGATAAAAAGTAAACCATTTTCAATTAGTGACAAACTGATTTTTTATTTATTTTACATTTATTTTCATTGTTATTGATGGATTATCCGAAGCGCTAATAGTGTAGTTGTTATAAGCAGATGATCGTTGTCCTAAACGGCAGTTTTGGTATCATTAATACAAGATCAAGAAATCATGTTATCTCAGAAATACAGCAATTATAAAATGTCATCATCATATTACAGCTATTGTCGGCAATTTTCCATTTCGTAGAGAGACCATGAATCACAAATCGTTAAATTGATATTTGGCAAAAATTAACATTGCTTGTATTTACATTTCATAAAGAAGTTTCTCTCTAAGATGAATCAAAATTTCACTCTCTTTTGCTTTGCAAATACTTCGACTTTTGTTTGCTAAACCGTTAATTTTAAGTTTCCGAGAAAACTGTATCAAAGTTGTGGCTGTAATTGCTGTGACTAGTAATTGTATAATTTGTAATATTTGCAAAACAACGCATATATAATGTTAGCATGCACATACATGCAGAAGGCAGCAAAACGATAAGCAATTTATGTAAATTTATATTACAAGATATCTTACACTTAATCTGCGAATTAGATAAATGAGAACATAAATTCAATTTACATTTTTAATATGATTTAATATGATCAGTGGAAACCCAATGACAAATTATAGAATATCATAACATAAAATTGACATACAAATCTAGATTCATATCTTCAAGATTTTATTAGCAATTTTACATGAAAACGATTAAAATTTGTAAAAATTCTTTGAAAAGAATAATGTTGCCATAGATCTTCAAAAGTGTGAGAATAAATAAATAAATTTCTGGAAAAGTTTTTGCTATGAAAATATGAATATTGATGAATAACTTTGAATAGGATGTAATGGTGATGTAATGGTTATAACGAATAATATTGTTCATTTTCGTGATTAGTTTTTTTTTTGAAAGCTTGGCTTATCTATTTTTAACCATCACAAGTTATTTGATGTTTTTAAATTAGATTATTAATTGGTCTACTTATTTTCTTGATCCATTTTCCAAATTCTTTTCTAGACTGTTAAATTTCCCAAAATAAGGATTGTCCATGATTCCAAAATAATTATGAATAATTATAAAGCAATTTTTAAATAGCAGAAATCGTTTTTAATAATTCTAAGTGAAAGTGGTGTGCTGTTGACTAGATATATAATATTTTATTTCCGGAATATTTTTCGCTTGTAGAATTTTTCATTTTGTGAATCACAAATAGTCAATGAACTATTACGCGCAGGTGACCCTTTACATTTTTTTTTTTTTGAAAAGCTTTTTCGTGTGCGAAGTATATTTGTCCAAAGGATATGGACAACTATTGCGGCCATTACTCAATAATGCTTTTTAACCTTCATTTTAAGTGAAAAATTCATTTAACCATTGGATTGCTAGAACTATTCGATCTATTAATCTGTCTATCTCTGTAGCGTTGCAGCAGCTCATGCAGCAGCAGCTATAAATGAGGCATATCATAATCATTTCTCAACTTTGCAAAAAGTTCTCTGATAGTTGATCCATCCGTTGAAAGGATCTGAATGATTTACTTTTTATCCTCTTTTCGTTGTATTTAATTTCAATTTAAGCTTAATAAACTCCGAAGAAGTTTTTTATATTTTATTTGATTATTAAACACTGTTAATACTATAATTTCTTTGATTCAAGGTATGATGAAAGGTGTTAATATAGGTGGAGGAAAAGATGAAAAGTAATACTTCCTGTAACATTCACCAGACGATTAGAGCTCATTGCATTTACTATTTTTTTCGTTTGCGCTTCTCCTCAAATGCCACATTTCTTCTTATCATTTTCTTAGATTGCTTGATGTGTAATTAGAGGTTCAGTGAGGTATAAGGAAATAACTAAGGTAATGAATAAGGACAAGAACCGAAATGATGGTTGTCGGCGAGATTAAGAAAGATCTATGAACTTTGCATAGAAGCAAAGAGTGAAAAGGAGGACAAGAAGTGGAAGAAAAGAAAAGGCTGAAATATAAAATAAATGAAGGGAAAAATGAGATGATTAGCGAAGGTCATATACAATTAATGCCACGCTATACTATGCTATATAATGGCAGTAGAATATCGAAACTGCAGTAGAATATGCATTGCTTGACTGAGAAAACGATGCTAAGGGGATAGTGAAAGTCGGAAAGCAAGAAATGCTAATGATAATGTTGGACGACGTTGATGTTGTTGATTGCATCGGTAAAGTCATAATAGCAATTACAAATAAATAAGCGAATTTATATGGGCATTATTAAATCAGAAAAGAGGAAGCAATTCGTACAAATTTGCTGAAGCTAAAATAGATGGATTCATTTTGAAATTGTCTACTTTATGAAAACTATATTCCAAAGAAAATCCAAGTTTCGACCTTTATAGTACTGTATTGGAATAAAGATTATAACAATTTCATATTGCTGTACAATTGAAATATACAGTTGTATTATAATAATATACTTAAGCACGGAGCCCGTCATTATGGAACTTGGAATGATAAAGAAGTCGAAATTTGCTTATAGTGGATTGTTTAAGTTTATTCTGTTGTATAAGCAGAATGATAGGTTTTTGTTACGGTAATAATGATAAATTTATGTATCATAGTTAACTAAAAATATCGAAGGCAGAGTAGGACAAATCGGTTAGTGAGCTTTTTTGATAAATGAAAAAGATGATGCATTTAGTTCAATTGCTGGAAAACACTTGATCACTGTTAGTATTACTTTTTATGGTAATTTTTGACATATTTACCGATGAAAACTTATTTATTCGATTTTAAGTCCTAATTCACAAAAATTTCTTGGTAATTGTAATTTTACTTGAAATCACCTCGATAAAATCAATTTGATTAGATTCGGCAAATAATAATTGCTTAAAATATGCGTAAATGGCTTATTTTTTTTTATTTTATGATTGTTTACATGATGTACAAATAATTTATCTTATTATTCTTACCTGTATCCAAAAAATAAGTGTTCATTTAATTGGTAACTGTCGAATGAAACATTTGTCTTATTATTTTGATGATAAATTAGTATTCAGATTACATTCATCGTTGTTCTCTTTTAACCGTAAGTCTTTTTATATAATGCTTTCATGCTGTTTAATTCACAGCCATAATAATCTTTTTAAATAATCTAAACAAAATGAAATTTTCTTATCTGGTCGCGATAATTATGTCTACTTAATCCAATTTTTTTTTTTTGGAATATTTGTTTCAAAATTAATTTCTTCAACAAATCATTTGTTTTATTTGTTCTATTTTATGGTGTGAGTGCTAGATTCGTGGTGAAAAAAGAATTGTTTTTAAAGATATAATACCATAGTATATTTGGATTATCGTATGTTATGAAAAGGCATAAATGTACAAACTGCAAAAGTCGG
This sequence comes from Dirofilaria immitis, assembly GCA_024305405.1. Taxonomy (NCBI): domain Eukaryota; kingdom Metazoa; phylum Nematoda; class Chromadorea; order Rhabditida; family Onchocercidae; genus Dirofilaria; species Dirofilaria immitis. The sequence goes on from JAKNDB010000086.1 coordinate 686,113, forward strand.
TAGTCTCTTCTCTTTCTGGACAGGTGAATGAATAAGTCTAATGTGAAACAATTAGATTGTTACTGTAGTCATTTCTTTCATTTGTAAGCAAATTTTTTAATGACAAAGGAATTGGACAATTTGGTAACATCTTTTCGACGAAGAGCCAGAGTTGTACTGTAAATCTATATGATATTGCTATTTTTGAACCTAGCGAGTTCATAAAAATTATATACATTATTATCAAATTTCTGTTTAATTGAATAAGTTTATTTCTACTTGCTTCGTTTTCTCTTCCTGATATATCTATCAACTGGTTATAATTAAATAAGTAATGTTTAATAGTTGCACTATATAATATATGCAACAAAGGATTTAATAACTGAGCAATAATAATAGTTTAACTATTTAAATTTTAGTGTGGTAGGAGACAAACCACACCTGGACCGCCGCTTATCTTGTGTACTGCTCATTTCACTTCCGCCTATTTCTTTCACCAAGCAATGATTTTAATAATTTGCTGTATACAGTGGTAAAGAATAGGGTAAAAGAGTAGAAAGGATTTAGATGGAAATAGAGTACCCTTTTCAATTATGCAATCATATTGAATTCGATGAAATGAAATTGATGAAAATTATTTGTACACCACCAATCAAAAGCATTACTGTCGCAAAAGGATACTTTTATACTACAACTACAAAATTTGAATTCTTCATTATTGATTACGATACTTCGATTATTTTGGCTGCCATCATTATTATCAATTCGTGGTTGTTACTTTCGCCATTTTGCTATCATTAGAAATAGTACTAAATCAGCTTCATCCTCGAATAATTATTTCCTGTGTAGTATATCTAGTTTTGATCTTTGGACACATTTTTTTATATCACCTAGTTCCTGGATGGATCTTGAATTTTTATCTGGAGACTTTAAATAATTTCTCAAAAAAAATTTGATTGTTCTTTTAATAGATCGGCGGAAATTCAGCTAGAAACTCCTAATATTTACGCAATGATTTCAGGAAGTTCTCGTCACTACTAGTTATAATTTATTTGATTATTATTTGTAGTACCGTTTGCTTGTGTAGTCTTTATTAAATCACGTTGAATTCAATGCACATCTTGTGATTTTATTAAATTATTTCTGATACTATAGCAGGAATCGAGACATCAATTTATGCTTATCAAGGAACTGATCATTGTTCATTATAATTGCCTATTCATTAATGCCATTCTCATGAAATTTTGTTTTCTAGTTTTCATCCCATTGAATTTCATTTAACTATATGCGAAAAGTGCAGACAGTTTTCAAATTATTTCAACCCTAAAACAATTATAATTAGAAGAAATTTTTAAATGCATATGCAGCACATTACTGTCAGCATTATAACTGTAAAACTTTCAACCAAAATTCTCTATCTTTGTGAAATTTCAGCCTGAATGAAACTTCTGGCTGATGCGTTCAATATTTGTACTTTATTCTATTGATGCGTTCAATATTTGTAATTTTATTCGTAGTGTACATTTTCTTGTTCCTTTTCCTCTCTCTATTCGCTTCCTTTAATTGATGTATTAAAATGAGACAAGTAGGAGGGCATGAGTGTCGTTTGACACTTCGTATCGAGATAAATATATTGTTCTATGCTGTTGATTTGCTTATTCTAATTTGATAGTATAAGATTCTTATCAAACTTTAAGTGATGCATTTGTTTTTTTTTTCCTTTTTTGCACCCTCATTTCTATATTTCAACTAGCTTGGCTCTTGATCTGGCAGTTATTGATATTGTTACTAGATCAGTAGCTGATTTTATCGTTAACCAATTGAAAATCTCGGTAAAGATTCAAGTATGAATCACAAAACTTTCTAGGAGGTGAGAAAAGCTTTTCGTCGAATGATATTTTTAGTCGCACGAATTTGAGTTTTGTGAAGTTTGGAAAGGAGAAATGTAATTGAGATTTCTATACTTTTCCATTTGTTAAATTGATGGAAGAGATGCTTGATTTGTTTGTTTAGTAACAATCCTAACTTCAAATAGACATAGACAGTTGGTTCTGCCAATTCAACACTCGTAAGGAGAATACTAATACCAATATTCGTCACACATTCTAATAATGGATCCGCGCATGCGTCTATCGCCTATTTGCTAATTTGTTGTTATTCCGTTCATTTATTTTATTATGCTTGTTTAGATCAAAATATTATGGGATAGAATGAGACGAATGTGCAGTTATGTTTTAGTGGATGAAATTTTATAATGGAAGTTTCTGTGAAATCGATAAGTCGATATCATAAAAATCATTTTAAATAATTTTTATTTGAAAAGAAAGAAAAGAAGAATAGGAAAATTTTAAATGATTATATTAATTAATTTCATCCAAATGAATGAATGTTAGTGTGATTTTCGCTCACCGTAATAAATTTTTTTCCTTCTTCTTTTCCTCTTTACACTACCTTCATTTGAATCCATTGACATTAGTATAACCAAATCTTATCAAAGATTTGATTCTCCTGAAATGATTTAACGTTCACTATTTATCGACTAGAATATCTATGTCGATTGATAGTAATGATGTCATTAGGAATATATTGATCTGATGTCCGATCCAAACTGTTACAAAAATTTGATAGGAAAAAATATCTCCTAGTTGATAGTAGGAATGCATTCAGTGAAGAAACGTTTTCTTTCTCTTCACTTCTAATATTCCAACTAGTAGCCTAGTAGCCTAAGCTTGTCAGTCATTTAGCGGTTTTTTAAATTTGGTTCTTCTAATTACTTGTATGATGAACAATAAATGCCTAAAGCTTGTAAGCTTAATGATAGCAATAGCAGTAACACTCATATGATAGCAGTAGTACCAAGGAATATCGATATGCTTGTTGTCTTTTTCTTTTTTTGTGTAAGTTATTTGATCGTTTGGTGACGATGAAAAGTATGCCTCACGCACAAAAGTCACGCCAAAGTCATCAGTTTAACGAATCGATGACGTTGCATGCACAGCACGAAATTTTATACATGAGACAAAATCTAGTTAGGTCTAATATTGGCAAATGAATTTACTTTTCATTTTGGGATAGTTTATTGGCCCCGTAAGCAGATATGGTTACTACTGATCGCCTGTTCAAAACTTTGAATTCTCTTTCGTGTTAGCTTGGCTTTATTCAGCTTAACTGTTAGAGCTCCCAATTTAAGGATCATTTCCGAAGTGCGATTATTTGTGTCTATCCCAGCAGTCATTCTAAAGGATGTAACGCACCAATATAACTCTCTTCATTTAATTGAACTCATCAGTCTTCCTCTTTTTTAAAATTTTCTCAAGGACTTCTCTTTTTCCTTCTGCGTCATCGCTGTTCAATCATTTTCCTTCATTCCTTTTCCGTTCTTTCCACCTTCTGCTCTCTTCATCCGCTTCTTTTTTCGGCGTGATTGGGTAACGAATGTGCGCACAAAATTTACATTTTGTCAATTAGTTGAAAGACATGAAGCTGCCAGAAATCTTCCTTGACTTTTCCCAAATGACATGAAATGAAGCAGCGCCAGGAGTCTACTCTTGAAGGCAAAGCAATTGCTCATCCCATTCTATTCTATCCTACCCTATCCTATCCTATCCTATCCTATCCTATCCTATCCTATTCTATTCTATTCTATCTTATCCTATTCTATTCCATTCCATTCCATTTCATCTTTTGGCTCTTCCTGTGTTCATTCTAACACTTCAATTGATGAGAACGACCCTCCATGCACCCATATTCATATACCCATCTATTCACATCCACACAATCATATAAACGTTTGAAAATTGTGATTTGCAGTGCTTTTTTCTCTTCATTTCGAAGAGCCAGTATTGGCCGGTCCTGTCAAATTCTCGAACATTGTCGTCCTCTTCTTATTTACCCAAAAAGTTGCTTAAAAGCAGCACAATATTTCACTAATCTTACTTTATTCCTGACTCAATCCATTCATCCATTCATCTATCCATCCAGCCACTCAATCCCTCTTTTCTTCTTTTCATCCATTCATCTTATACCATATTTGACTTCTTTTTACTACCACTACTACTACTACTACTGCTACTACTACTACTACTACTACTACTACTACTACTACTGCTACTACTACTACTACTACTACTACTACTACTACTACTACTACCACTACTACTACTACTACTACTACTACTACTACTACTACTATTATTAACTTTGAAAGATTTTATATGAAATGCTTACGAAACATCTGGCAGATATAATCATCTCGAAACATAGTGTGCATCAAAAATAATAGTGCCAAAGAAATTTTTCAAACAATCATTACATTTCTTGTAAAATGCATCGAAAGAAAGATGAACATTTTTTGCATTCATCTTTTTTTCATCATGCTATATTAATCGTATACTTGCTTGATAAATCTATCATTGCTAAATATTGTAGACGGCAAAAGAATACCGATAATTAACAAAAGATACTAGTAGCAGTTATACTTTTAATGCAGGTCATTATGACAATCGAAATTGTCATCATGCATGATGCACTTGCAAGCTGTATGTTGCAGTGCATTGATCACTTGAAATTTTTGTTACCATTAGCTTAGAATTATTCATTCCTTTATAATGCACCTGCTGTCGACATTACTTCATATGGAGCAAAATAACTACGCCCTTAAAAATAGGTATGTTGAGACAATAAATGAAACTGCAAGTAGTTAATTATTGCCTGAGAAGATGTTAGCTATAAAATATTTATTTTTCATGAAATGTTAAACCTGCCTCTCTCTTCCCTTCTTTAATATATGGGAATTAATACGTCATCATTTATCATCACGAAATGATGATAAATTGAGATGGGAAGGAAACAGTGGTGTCCAGTTATAAATGTTTGCACAGTTTATTGTATAGGAATGTTTTGTTTGTTAGTGATGAGGGCTAAATTCCGGAAGCGCAACAGCGACAGCTTCTCTGTGTTTCTCGTATTTAGTTTGGTATTGTGATGGAATATTATGAAACAGTTCCAACTTATTAGCTTTTTTATTCAATTTTTGATTCCCTATAATGTACTATTTATTACCATGGAACTGGCAGAATCAATCCATCTTTTTTAATCAAACCGAATATTTGATCAAAAAAATTTTGGTATCACTTTTCCGGAAATTATTGAACTAGCAAGAAATAGGGTAAAAAATGGAGAAATGAGATGAGAAATATACAGAGAGAAAAAAAGAGAAGATCATCACTGTTCAAGAGACTTGTACCTTACTAGTTTTAGGTTGGTTTGTTTAGTTTTGCTTTAATGAATGATTGGCCTGATTGTTAAGACTGTATGTTCGACTGTTTCTATTGGTAATACCTAACATGAAAACAAATGATTCTTATTTGCCTAGTCATTTTAATTGTCTTTATTTCAACTAACAATTACAAGCTAGTGATTTATATTTTCTTGACTGTTGTCGATACTATTTTTACCATTATGACCATAATTATCAATATTATTATCATTATCCATTAGTATTATTAATCATAAGCAGTTAATTATCAACTGTTATGATCCGTGCCACAATGATCCTGATCGATGCGTGAATTCTCTTTCCATTCCCATTATCATTCTGCAAAAACATTTCATCCATCATCGAGACATATCAGCATATTTTCATCATCTCTTGCTAGCTTTTCCCAGAACTGTTTATTTCATCGCATTTCGTTCCTCTTCACTAGTCCTGCTCTTTCACCTTTCTTTGTCAAAAAATAATGGAAAACTTTTCTTTTAACCTTTTTTAAGGAAAATTCTCTTCTTCTGAGTTCTCTTATACTCCTTCAACAAACGTTTTTCCATAACTTACTTTATTAGTCAAAACATATTTTTTCATCTAATACTTCAGAAAAGGGAGCGTACTAAATCTATCAAAAAATATGGGCAGAAAGACATTCGAGAAATTAACTGAAGAAAAATGATAATAGTGAACATTGTTCTGACAGTCAAAACATAGAACTCGAAGCAAAAACACATAGTTGTAAGGTGATATCGAATTTGGACAATATTTTTCTATGAAGATTCATTCATACGTTCTTGACAATTGAAATAACCAACGTTAGCAAAAATTTGGAGTACTTATTTTTTAGGAACGATTGACGAGGATGAAGCTAAGAATTACGCAGAAGAAAATTTTAACATGAATGAAGCCACATATTGCTGTCCGCATTGCAACTTCATTACCAGTAAGCTTTTTCCCATTTCAAGTGAAATTTTCCACACTTGGTTTGATTAGATGAATGTTTTTCGAAAAGACTAAGAAGCTGTTAATCCCTTAATTTTTTTTTCTTTAACTTCTTAGTTGTCTCATAAAATTTCGAAAGATCTCCGAAGGGATGATTTTGTATCACGGTAACAAATTATAAGTTTTGATTTCCGTACTAGTTATTAAAATATATTATGAATTATGGCTATAATTTAGAAATATGAAGGAGATGTTATCCAGCTTTTTTTGTGCTTCATGTTTTTTAGAAAAATTTTCCCTTAGTCAACAGGAATACAAAATCTTGAATTCTATTGAATATAATGATTTACAGATTTGTTTCCTTTTGAGTAATTTTTCGCATATGTATTAAAATTTTCAAGTTTTTTTTTTTTTTTTTTTGAATTATAGAGAATATTAGAAGCACAAAAATCAAAAATTCAATAAATAATAGTTAAACTTTTCTTATCATAATGAGTTATCAAAGGCATGAAGTACAGCTGATAAGAACATGACTAATCACTCCAATTTGTATAGAAGTGTTGTTAGTTTCCTGTTTACTCATTTCCTCATTGACGAAATTTCATATTCTAATCTTTTATTAGTATTTTTGTTTCCATTTCTGACTGTAATTATTATTTTTCTGATAGGCTTATTGAAGAGTATGCGAGTTCACTAAAATCAGTTCGTTCACTGTAATGCTTAACCATACAGTCATTCTTATACTTTGCTAACAACACTTCTGGTTTTCAAATTTACGAAAACGTTGAAGATTTTTCAGAATAAAGGATTGACAATATTCCAAATATGCTAAATTCTATAATTTAGCGTTAAGATTTATTGATAATATTCTAACAAAATTTGTAAATGTAAATGTAGATTTGATTAGGCATGCATAATTTGACTAATTAAAATAATTTCTTAATACTGAATGAATATTTTAAATTACGCAAAAGTTAAATTGATTGATGGAATATGATATTTTATACAGTCAGAATCGTTTAAATATATCATATTGCCGCATTGTACTGAATGGGGTTGAAGAAATTCTTCCTGTTCTTAAACAGTATCTTCTCTTCCATTCTCGTCTCCAATACTGTTTTCTTGAGCTTTTGAAAATCTATGTTAGATCTCTCAAAATTTTAGATAAGCAAAATCAATTATTTTTGTCTGATGGAAATTGAATATAATTATGCATAACTTCACAGAACCAAAAGAAATTCCTCGATTTTTTCATGTTTTTGTTTCGGGCAAAAGAGTTCTAATATTATCTTTTGTACTTCTTAGATATATTCTAAATGTAAATATGCTTGCAGTATACGGATTTATGCTTTATAGTAACTTGACTTATTTAAAATTTTGGAAGACGTTCAAATTTAAACCAAATTTACTTCAAAAATTGAGAAAAGGATTCCTTCCAGCTTTTTGATCATTTCTATTGCTCTCCAAAAATAAAGAATAAAATAGTGGCATCTCTTCCGAGATTATGCTCAGTAGATATTGGTTATAACATGTACCAACAAATCTTTCTTCTGTAATGTTGTCTTTTACCTATAAAAAATCAAATATTGATTTACCTCTGAATGTTGATATCAATTCATCGAACGTACTGGCAAAATAAAGGTAATGATGATTCTTTTGAATATTGGGTTAAAAATTAGAATTATTCTTTTCTCTATTATTGGCACCATAATCATAATTACGATTCTCTGTGTGCTGGAGTTACTGTAGATTACTAGTATGCTTCACTGCTGCTTATGCTTCACCATTAATGTAACAAAATTTTGTCATTTTATGTATTTCATATATAAACTATCTATAAGTAGCATTGCCTCATCTCTCTCTGATCTTAATTATCTTGCTTTTGCTGAATGCTTTGTAATGTGTTCGAAGTCATTTTGCAATAAGGTGCATTTAATCACATAATAAATTATGATAGATATATGTATATTCTATGCATTCACCTTCTTTCAATTCAACTTCTGCTTAAGCTATAGCTGTGATAATACTACAGATGGAGGTGCAAGATAAATTCAGTTAGATGAAAAATTCAATTCTTGTAAAAGTTTTTCAATTTTATTGAAGAATAAATGTGATTTTATTACTTGTTCTCTTACTTAATTAAATTTTTATTAACACTCATCATCTAGTTCTTTTTTTTTTTTTTTTAAGAAACATTCTCGCAATAAGCTTGTTTGTTTTCACATTTTAATAGCATAATAGAGAAGCATTATCGAACAATTATTGGTTTCAGACTAAAATAAGAATACGGTAGCATCATAAATTTAGATAAGATTCAGTTAATCAGTATTTACTATTCCAGAAAATTGTCTGCCTTGAGTATCGTTCTCTTTGTAATTCTTCCAAGTGAATGATGATGGAACGATGTTGGGAAGGGAATAGTGTTGAATTATTTTGTCTAACACAAGTCTGATTTCATATCTTTTTTTTCATTTGGTTACAAAACGAATCCTTGCCCTTCATCACCATTTAATGCAGTATAATGTGAGAAAAGAACGTCTTCCATCCAGGCTTCATCATTTTTCCTTCACAGAATGTCAATGAGAAAAGCATCTTTCCCCTTTTAAAAAAAGCTTGAGAACTGTGACTTTGTTGCTTCTATGCATGCTATTGTACCACAATTATCCCTTCCCGACTCCTTGCTATTCATTCTCGCCGTATTATGTTAATAGTTGAAAATAATAGATTACATACGGCGATTAAGTGCTTGACTTGAAATAGCATCCTACATGCTAATATCTTTTGTTTTGGCTCAAATGTGAAACTTAACAAGAAATAACATTACTTTGGGCATTTGGAAGGAAGAGCTTTCGTTGTCATGAGTAAAACTGTTTTGATTGTGCAAGAGAGAAGCAAGATGATATATTGGCAAAATTTTTGAAAGATGAGGATGATTTCACTCAAAATGATCGCCGATCTTCTATAATACTGTTAAAAAAATTGTATTTTAAGCAAGCGCATACAAACTTGATTGCTCAAATACTGTATGAATAACAAATTATTGTTAAGCCATTGCTTTAGATTTATGTATTTTTTATGCATTAAGATCTTCAAACTTATCAAGACTTTGGGTACTCATTGCAATATGATTTTTGTTTTTTTATAGTCATCGACATACTATTTTGATTATAGAATATTTTATTTCGTTTAGTTAGTCTTCTAAATAGACCAGTGATTCTTTTGACAGGCTTATTTTTATCCGCTTATAGTTCATTTCTTTTAAATTTACTTGAGAATATATCTTAACATATTTTTAAATTTTTCCTCATTGTCTCCTGTATCTAGATTACTATAAAAACTTAGTCATAGAATCATGAAAAGCTTTGTTGCAAGATAATTAAACAAATGTAATACATAAAATCGTTAATATTAAATCTAACAGTAGAAATCAAATTCGTCTAATTATGATCTTTTAAATAAGTATAGATTTTTCTTTTTCGCTCTACCATGTTTCGTCCTTTCGTTAACTTTGTAACAAAAAAAAAAACTTTTAATCCTTAATTAAGTACGCTGATTTACAATGTAGATAATTGAGATTATTGAAAGTGAAAAAAAAAGAAAAAGAGTGGAAGAATATGATATGGTTATAATTTTTCTGTTCATTGAAATTTGTATGCCACAGTAAACTTTAGCCTTCCAAATTAATTTCTGCTGCTTTAATTTTGTGATCAAAGTTTACAGTTTTGATTTTCGAGCAATTATTTTGTTGAAGTGCATGAATTCTTATTTTAGTGTTGTCAAAGGACATTTTATCCTTCCATTTCTTTTTCCATTCTGATTACTCTCCTCTCCTATGTTACAAAAAATATATTTAATTATGTCAGATGAAACATTGTATCATTTTGATCCCATAATTTTACGGCTGTAATCATAAGCGAATTTCTTGAGAGAGTGCAAAAGTGAATTGCCAAAATTATCAATATTCTTCCGCTTTATCCCGAAACTTTCAAAAATATGCTTTGAATAAAACAAAAGAACATATTTTGAGACATTATAGAGACATCTTCGAAATCTTTTAGAAATATATAATGATAAAAGATAAAAAAAGTATCATTTGGCTTCATATTCCCTCTTTGCAGCCTTCAACCATAGCGTTAAAAAAAGGCGAGTTTTTGTTAGTCAAATAAACAGTTCTATAAGCAATTGAATAGTTTAAGGTTTGTAAAATCGATATGGTTATTTTTAAAGAATGTTATTTCAGTATTGCTATTAGCAATAATACAAGATTGTCATTGACATCTAGATCTTCAAAAGAGCCGTGAGGTATATCGATAAGAATAATTTCCGATGATTTGGCTTAGACAGTCTATTCATCCAAAAATCAATTTGCTTTTTAGTTTATAAGTCATATAAGATTGAGGGAAATTTTCCTACTTTCATATTTGTTTTTCAAATTTTTTTTGCTTAAGTTTACTCACTCGGCCATAGCGGCAACTTCTAGCGACTTTTTGATGTAGCCGATAAGCTAAACTTCTGTTTAGAAAAAGTCAGCAAAAAACTAAAAGCTATTTCACTCTGTTCGATATATTAGACCGCGTGGAGACATTGAAAATCATCGGCTAACTCTTTCAATTAATAATGTAGACGACAAAGGTTTGCATCGTCTGTAGAAGATGCAGAGAAAATGGGTGTGTGAATACAGAATTAGAATTGAAATCAAGATGCTTGTGAGCTTATCTAAAGTGCATGTAATTTATCGATATACTTTAATGTCTAACTAAAATAACATAGTTAAATATAGGTAGGCAAGCCGATGAAAAGGTATCGTTTGTGGTAATCGTGATTGTATTAATAATAGCGGTTCGATGGCGTAACATTTTATCCTTATATATGTTCATTTTTACATTAAACGCTTCGGCTAGAAATGAGAATGGATGATGAAAAGTATATATATAGTGAGGTGGCAGGAAGTTATCAAGATCCACGCTCATAATACTTTTAATATCATTGAGCACCGTATCTTGAAACGCTAATATCGTTTGATTTTTCGTGGACTGTCATCGAAAAAGAACTTTATCGGATCTCTTTCGACAGACATTATAAGTTTTGATCGAAGATAAATATATAAATTGATACTATTCGATTCAATGGGCACCATCAGTGTGAACCATTCAATTTATTTATTTCGCTTCATATTGCCCAAAACCACTTTGCATTGATTGAATAAATACATACAGAGGCAACAGCACTAGCACCACATGGGGACCATATCATCTCCATTATATATTATAAAGTCATCATATTTTTCGACAAACTGCTTCTCAATCCGACAGCATTCATCTTAATGTCGTTTGAGCTCTAAACCCATTAATATTCTTCCATTATTTTCTCATACACTAATACACTATCATATCCTTATGGAACCAGCCATCATTTAGTTTATTTTGTTTTGTCTGCTAGGTTCACAAATTCCAACAGTTTTTTAGAACTAAGCAGAAAAAAACAAATGAAACATTCCAGATGAAAATATTTGACGCTTGGCAAAGATCATTCTTACGTAAAAGGATTTCATCGTTTCTATCATCAATTGGCCAAAAGAAATTCTTTTCTAAAAATAAGAGATAATAGAAATGTTAATCTTAAGCTAATCTTCTAATTTATCGCACTTAATGCTACAGTAATTTCTTAACCTTTCACTTTTTATAGAATAAATCTATTGAACAGAAGGTAGTTAAGCAATAAATTCTTATTCTCTTCTTTTTTTCTTGTTTTTTTTCTCATTTTTAGAGAACAAATTGTTTTGGTAGAACAAGGTGATGACTGATTCTGAAACTAAAGAAGTTTTCATTCTTCTTTTGCAAGCTTATTTACTGTTTATCTTCTCTCTATCTTTTTATAAATATAACAAAATGAAATGAGAAAGAAATGCATCCTTAAATAGTTATTTTTGAATTTTTAGATAGCATTGTCACTGTAAAACTTTCGGATCAATTTTAGAGATATGCATATTTTTTGTATCTTTTATGTAGGATATAGGATTGATTAGAACAAAATATCAAAAAAGAGAGCTATTAATTCTCATAGTGAATGTTTTTGTTCCGCAGTATCGATACCTGAGTGATTTCTACTCGGCTAATTGGAGCGCTAGTTACCTGTTTCCTTTGATCTTAATTTAAAAAATGCTTCTTTGCTTGTCTCAGTCGACATATTCTAATTTTACTATTTCCCTTCAGTAATTCACACTTTCCCATATTCCCTTTTAAATTTCTCTTCCATTCTGTTTGAGTTCCTCTTTTTTTTCTACATGTTTCTTTGTTTGTTTTCAATTTTTTGATGAATACTTTTTCATTTAGAGAAAATTTTCTAAACATATCAAGCAATTGTCCTTTATCTACCTTTTATTCAATTCGAACTAAGCACTCAATACTTTAGTTATCATATTCTTCAGTTATCATGCCCTGATCCGAATACAAAATAAAATAATGCGATAATTTCGAACAATGCCATATTATTATCGCATACTTTGCGTTAAACTCTAAACAGAATATATCCATAATCATGTTGCAATTTTTTATGTTGCAATTTTTTTCTCTCTCTTTGCAAGAAAGTGGATATGAAATTTTTCAATCTGAAAATTGAATTGCATTGTGAAATAATAGATATCAATTGTATTTGTAACGAAATCTTATGCTAGAAATAATAATAAAGTGATAAAACATGATTAACAATTATCGGTTACAAAATTCTACGAGACAGACTAATTCATAATTAAGTTTATATATTGAAAATTTCTGAAAATCAGCCAATATTTACGTTTGACTAAATTTAATTTCGAAAGTGCGCAATATATTGATAAGAATTCTTTCGCTTTATTGAACCAAATAGGCTCTTTTTATTTCTCTTTTGTTTTCAAACTGATCAAGATTATTTTGGACTAATATACTATTTTAGAAACGAAAACAGAATTTAGTGAGCACAGAAGAGTGGTACATTCATCAAAGACCAATGATGAGTCAACGATGGCTGAACTGTGTCCTCTATGTCCATGCAAATATATTGAATTGCGTACACACCTTACTGAGGTATCTCTTTTTACAAACCTATTTGATTAATTTCTTACTAATATGAAAGTGTAATAGTAGCGATCTGTTGAACCGATTTTACTTTTGTTCTCATTAAATTGTTCTTGTCCTGAGAATAATTCTTTAAATATCTGAAATTAATTCATCACATATCAGAGAGATTATTCTGTAAAATATATGAAGAACTTACATTCTTCCAAGCTTAACACAGTTTTCAAGAATAAGGTTTTTTAGTTGCATAAGTTTGTTGCTACATGATAGTAATACAAGTTTCGAACAGCTTGTAGCTTTGAACAGATCAATCACTCATTCTTAAAATTGTTATGAAAAAGTTTGGATTATGTACCTTTCACGCTGAATTATTTCAGCGTGCTTATATTTCTATTCAGTCTTAGAATAAGAATTTCGATCTTAGAATAAAATTAAAATAAGAATCTTATTCTAATTTTTTAAGATGACAAAAACAAAAAGAGAAAATTTAAAAAAAAAAACAAAATATAAGGTTTTCTCCTCAGAAACTCTCGCAGAGGAACATTTAAAAACTAATGTTTGAAAAAATGTCTGGCTGTATCATAATTTCATTTTTCTAAATAATTATTTTTAGTAGTTTCAAAAACATTGGCCATAATAATAACGGCAGTAAAAACAATCGCTTTCATTTGAAAGTAATCACTACAAATATTGCTTCTATTATTAATTATCATTTAACGGGAAAAATTTTTTATTGGTTTGAAACATTTATTGATTTGACTTTCAAATATAGCATTATTGCACTAAGTTTTTGTTTGCTGATATATTATATCATAGCCATGAAAGTATTTCTTATCTATTTATTTTAGATTTTATTTAGAATTTGAAAAATAAATATCTTTGCTTCTTATAAAATGCCATAAGGAAAATAACAAACATTTCTCAACGAAATTTTCTCATATTGGTTGGACGATCTTCTCTCCCAAAAAAGTTCGACAAATGACGTTTTTAATTAATGGCCAACATCATGCGTTAATTTCAAGTATAGTATTGTTGCACTAAGTTAAGCTAATTGAAATTTTAAGTTGAAATCAAAAAATTAAATTCGATTATTTTTCTTTTAATATATTGCTGGTAAATAGCAAGATAAATACAATTAAGATTCCGTAGAAGCAACTATTGCACCAATTTCGTCCCCTTTCCATTAAGCTAATGAATAAGCCACTGAGCATAATTTCAATTTATAGAGGTAATTTATTTGTATACTAAGAGGGTAAGCTCTAAAACCTGATTTTGAACACTAATAAAATCACCCTTTACTAATATACCAGCCGGCAATGACAGCATTGCGAATTTTTGGCTGTTTAATTTCTATTCATGCAGCAAACTGCTATAACGTTTTAACTAAATCAGATTCTTCATATAACAATCATTAAAATATATGATTCTTGTTGATTGCAGAATTATGTCAAGCTACTTACAATTGTGGTATCTATGAGCTATAAAAGCTAATAATCGTTCTTTTCAATTTCACGTTTTTGAATACTCATTTTGAGTTATAATATAATTTAATTTTAGGAGCATAAAATAGCAGAAGAGGCAATTGAGCGATTGCTTTTGAATACTGCACCATCGAGTCTACTCAGCGATTCGGCATTTAATAAGAGGTGACTTTTTTTCTAAATCTCTTTCTCACAAATCATCTTGGATGAATCTAATGTGTATTTTAATTTCTGGTAAATTAAGATGAGAATATCACTGAAAAGTAAAAGAATAGCTATGCATTTTTATTAAATAAGTATATATATATATATATATATATATATATATATGTATATATGTTTTTGTCAAATCGCATTTTGATTATAGAATAACTTGAATAGTTACCCTTTTATTGAAAGAAATTAAGAAAAATACCGATCGATTCATGATAATCTTATCAAAAATACTAGCAATGGTTAATTAAATTAAAGGAATGATTTTAATAGCTTATATCGAATATGCATGGGTTAATAGTTAAGAGGCTCGTGCATTTTCAGGAAAAAATTCAAAATTTGTAAAAACAAATACTGGAAAAAATTAATCCCATTTTTGATGATCCTTCTGCTGATCGCAATGTACTTTTTATTATTGAACTGCTAATATCATTCAAGATTTCACATTGTATATGTTAGCCTAATCATTTCTTTCCTGTATTATTTCTAGATTAATTCTATCTTTATCACTGTGACGCTGTATGTTAACATCATTTACAAAAATAACCTATACTGGAAACAGTATTTCTGTATGATTTTAAATTCCTATGTTTGATTATGTTTATCATTTAGAAAACGAAATATTATAGGAGCAAAAAATTGATGATTAATAGAGTTTAAATTCATTAGAATTAGGGATCATTATGAAAGTATTTTATCAACGGATAAATTTGCTTTAACAAACTATTCGTGAGCCTGTAAGTAAGTGAGAAGATAAGTGCAAAAATTAAAAATTTAAAAAAATCAAGCATGTTAGCGTCTTATAAAACATATCATGTAACATATGTCCGATGTAATTTTGTATATTGCGATGGAGCTCTCTTTTCATAAAATGCCTGTATTTCATTCATAACGTATTTCTATGAGAGGAAAAAGCGATAGTGGCACTTTAGCATTTTAGTGGTTCGAAATCGTTTTATTTTTTACAGCTATTTTTTAACTGTACCATTTGACAGGGTTTCAGCTGTATCTTTTTAGTTTCTCATCGCATCTCTTACGGTTCATACTAATTTCCATAATTCTACCAATTGTTTTTGTTGTAATAAGCAATGCTCTCGATTAATTGACATCTCTTTTTTTTTAAAAGTTCCGATCTCATTTTCAACTTTATTTTTATCTTTTTCAACCAGCTATTCATCTACAGAAGTAAAATCTCTAATTTATTAGTTCGATAAAATTAGTCAGTGCAGTTTTTAACTGAATGTTTCAATCAGTATAGCAAATGTTTGAACTGTTAAAATCTCTAATTATATATTTGTACATGATGATGAAAGAATTATGCTTTTCCAAATATATTGTCTCGTTTCCTACGGTGTTACCCGCCTTGCAAGCAAACATGCAAACAATATTGTTATACTGTGCCAAAAATTATCTCTTTATAAAAATAGATAAAAACATGCAATATTACATTGATTAAAATAGCTTTGAAGTTGAGGAATGACTGTTCAACTTGTCAGAAGTACCAACATCTGTTTCATACTTGAAAAATTGGCCTTTCTTTCATCCTTTCTTCTCCTTGTTGCAGGAATGGCTTTTTCTTCATAATTCTTAAATCCAGAAGTTAATATAATACTTTTTTGCGAATTCTCTTCTTTAAGCAAGAGATATTGAAAGATACAAAACAATTTTGAAAGTAGTCTGTCCAACGAGTACAAATTTTAGCACGAAAAAATGTTTCCAATCCCATAAGTCTTTCATATCTACTGAATTCATTTTGTCTACCTTGATGCAATATGCTTGAAATCCTGAAAGAGGTGATAGAAATCTTATGCCGAATATTTCGATTTGTTTCAAATATCTGATTTTCAGAATAATAAAATATTGGTATAATAATTAGATTGATTGCTGATCATTATGAGATTTATGATAACTAGAATGATTTAACTAACGAATTTAATTTCAAAGGTTAGAAATTTCATTTCTAAAATACTTCCTCTTACATATCACAAGATGGTGCCATTGATTGCTTGAATTGCTTTAAATTGAAATTCTTTGAATTTGCAGTGGCTCACAAAATCAAACAGTTCATAATGATCCAAAATTCAGCATGCCGGCATCGATGCAATTATTGTTATAAAGGGTGGGGAAGAGAGGTTCAACATCATAGGAGATGCTCCTCCTGCCCCTGGTTTTGGAGTTTAATTGGAATTGCTAATGAGAAAAGGAAAGCCGTTTATGTGTTTGGTGATGCTTCATACTTTTGATTTATTTATTGTATCATTTTGTAGTCAGAGTGTCTACTTTAACGGTCTTTCTGTTAGTTAGTTTATTTGGCGTTTACAGTTGTTAATTTATTTCTACCTCTTTATGATTCGTTTATTGAAAATTGTTTACTGATTTTATTCATGGTTTGGTAACTATAGGAAGCTCATTTCCTACTGTTACTGATTTCAGAAATAATGCCATTATTAATTGTTAGCGTTATCATCACTATCATGATTAAATCTAACATCCACAAAATTTGATTTTTCAATATAGATTTCAGCGATTTATTTTTTGCTATTTTGGTCTCATTTCAGAATCAGTAGTTGACGAAGTGTCAGTATTATTTTTGTAACTGTCATCGTCATCATAATTATTATTGTCATTGTTATTGTTACCGTTATCACACTGTTATTATTTATGATCTTCTGCTATGAATTAACAAACAAATTTATAGTTTGAAAAAAAACGGATCGACAAATTTACCGTTATCATTGCTCACAGTGCTCGTTGGCATTTCGTACCGAACAACGCCTTGCCAATCACACTTTGCATCACACATTCCGGGCCACTACTCGTTGTACCAAATGTGATCAAAACTTTCGCTCTCATGAATTACTAAAAAGCACAATGCTCAGGAACACACTCTTGGTCAGTTTTATTAGCATCTTTTTGAAATCGCTTTTTTATTTATTTCCAGTTTTCTTCAAATTACCACTTCGAAATAGAATTCCTTTTCTTGCTATTGCTGATATCTGTTCGGTAAATTAATTGCACGATTATTAGTCGTAAATAGTCCGGAAGCTTCCCAATAGCATTCCATTGGAATTTGCTAACATACATTTTTCAATTATCATTGATCAAGTAGTAAAGACTATAATTTGGACATTTGTTTCAAAATTATCACTTCAGGTAAAACATACAGTTCACCGACTACAAGCTCTTACCATTCCCAGTTAGCCGAAGCAAATATCGATGATAGGATGGAGATCAATCATGTTGATTTGTTAAGGTTACTTCTGCTTCATTAATCTAATTTCAAAAATTTGGATTACTTATTTTCTTGAAAACTCTAAAAGATTCTAGGAAGTGTATCATTTGATAAGTTTATGTCCAGGAATCATGCACTTCTACAATGCTTGCTTGGTATATACTGTTGCGATTGCTGACAGCGAGTAAATAAGCTGAGTAACGTTAATCTTATTGAAAGAAAGAGCTAATACGCCATAAATTGCGCTTCTAGGCCCTTCAAATGTGAGCTGTGCAAGGAGAATTTTGAGCAAAAGCATCAACTGCTGACTCATTATAACTCAGTGACACATCTTCATAAGGCTAAGAAAATGCTCGAAGAACAGTCGAACAACTTTCAACCTAGTACACAGGCTAGAATTTCCATTACTATTCTTTTTAATTCTTTATTTTGATTCAGTTTGTTTTTGAAGATGATAAATTGATTCAATAAATTTCTAATGATTCCAGTACGCTTTTCAGATTCTGGCAGCATTGCAAGCCTCAACTAATTCTCAGTCGTTACAAGGAAGCTCAAAACCGTTCAAATGTAATCTATGCAAATTGGGTTATGGACAAGGCTCCACCTTAGATATACATATAAGGTATTCGATAGCAATAAATACATTTATTGTATTTATAGTATGCTAATTGCGAGTGTATACTTTATGGAAGTGCTTTACTTCCTATACTCTGTAATGATTATTTCTTAAAACTTTGCAGTTACGAATTTTTTGAAAAGCTGGGCATTATTTACTAAAGCTTGCTTTATATAATTGAAATTTCAAAATCCATGTTTTTAGAAACTTTGGTCGGACTAATCTAACAAATTATATTTGCCCAAAGTTTAGCTTAAAAATTATCACCAGT
Source organism: Dirofilaria immitis (assembly GCA_024305405.1). Taxonomy (NCBI): domain Eukaryota; kingdom Metazoa; phylum Nematoda; class Chromadorea; order Rhabditida; family Onchocercidae; genus Dirofilaria; species Dirofilaria immitis. The sequence continues at coordinate 705,162 of JAKNDB010000086.1, forward strand.
CAGACTACAATGCTGGGTAACATTGATGCATTTTGAACTTTTCAGGTCGGTTGCGCATCAATCGCGCTTGACTAAAATAGCTGAACTCTTAGCACAAGGTGAAATTGATGGCTGCAAATCGATCGTAGAGCAACCAAGTGGTCCAGCACAGACAATATTATCTGAATTAGCTACCAAATCTGATTCTACTTCTGACTCATTGCAGGTACATTCCGCTTTCTTTTAGGTAGAATTACTTGATAAATTAAATAAATCTCCGCATTGAGGCTTTATTGTTATTAATGATATCTTAGGATCGGACTGCATTTTGTTTTATACTTTCTGCGTTTTTATTGCGAAACTTTGCAGATTTTTCATTCTGCACCACTTTAAAATTTATCATATTTTTACCGAATTTTGCAACACCCAGTATCTCGTGGTATGCTCGTAATATTTAAGATTGTAATAAAAAAGAAAGTACTGTAATAAATCATTACCGTTGATAGAGCAAATTACAATCTTCAAAACCATGCATTATAAAATTTCAAAAATTAATAGATGATGTCATAACTCATCATTGTACTTCCGGAAGTTTTTGTAGTATTTTTAGGGAGGAGTTATGGTGTGTTCAATTACTGTATTCAAAATAATTTTCGGGATAAAATCCTGCTCTTTATTGATTTTTTTTTATAGGTTTAAATTTTAATTTTGATTCACATGATGAAAAGTTTACAGAATTAATCATTAAATTTATTATTGTATCCTTTGCTCACTGTACATCTTTCCTTCTTTCTCCTCCTCACTGATTTTCAACGCTTTGATCAAATGGGATGATTGAGAAAATAGATGATTGGTAGTGATGATGATGCGGTTGCCACTCTATTGATTTTTCCTCTTTTTTTTTCTAATAATTGTACACATATGATAAGCTTAGAGGTTTTTAATCTTAAATACCAAGTATTTACTTTCGCACTATTAAATTTCTATTAAGCGGAACACTATATCATATGAAAATGAATCCCTGATAATGCAAGAAGTATGCATACGTGCGTCTTGCTTCTGCGACATATTCGGCAAGTTTACCTGAAATCTGCAGAATCCGAAAGTTTTCTCGTTCTTTGTCCGAAGTTTCATGATCTTTTAATGCTGCGGCAATGTTGCATTGAATTCATCCTAGAATGTTGTTGTCAATTTTGGGTTAATCTTTTTACTGCTAAGGAAAGCTTTTCCTAATCCTCTCAAATTAAGCATCATATTCATCAAAGATATTCGTTTCCGCAATTACGGTCAATTAACTGCACATATCTCGCATCTTTTGCGATAATAATCCAGTTTACTGCATCTACTGATGAAGTTCCGTCAGCGCTTACATATATTATACTTCATTTCGTTCCGCTGGACTGTGAGGAATTTTGTAATGGCTCAATAGGCTTCATTTAATCGCTTCATCTCTTCTCTCCTGTTAACAGTAACATATTTTTCATGTTTTTCAAACTCTCATTCTCCATCATTACTGATTTTACGTCTCTCCACAACGCATCTTGTTTCCTCTCAAGAATTTCTCCGAATTCTCCATGTTTTCGGTTTCATCCTCCGTAGGCACCAACCATCAGAATGATTACCGTATATTTTAATGGATAAGTGATAAATCGTGTGTATGTATGCGTGTGTCTGTGTCTGTGTCTTTGTCTGTATTTATATGTGTGTGTATGTATGTGTGTGTGTGTGTGTGTGTATGTTGTGTGTTGTGTGTTTGTATTGAAAGAGGGCAGAGATAGTTGCAGTTGGTGATTCGATCAGTTTGCCCTATCTCTGCCAAGCATTTTCCAATGATTAGTAGTCTGTTGTTGTTTGTGCCACTTTCGGGGCTTGCTTCTCCAAAGATGTGAAAGAAATTTCAAGAAATTCAAAAAAAAAAAGTTGGCAAAATTTTGGCTCTGAGGGCTGGTATTATCTGGAAGTTATCTCATTCCTTCTACACTTTCTCTCTCTGCTGTTTTTCACTGTTTGACATAAAAACAATATTAGTGGAACTTCAATTCGAAAAAACCAAGACTCAGAAGAATGGAAATTTAGAATTATTTGTTACTGAAGATACTTTAAAATTCACAGCAACAATTGCCTTATGTTGTGCTAGATCTTTTCCTAATAATATTTATAATATTTTTAAATTTTGCAAGTGTAAAATGAACAAATTTCCGTACCAATATAGGCTGTTTGATAAGAAATGAAAAAACATCGAAGTATTTCATAGATATTTAGACATCATCGCTACAATGCGATATGTGTTCCATTCTAACAGTCGGCTTTTAAAATTTCTCCTTTGCATATTTTTCGGTTATTTGAGTCTATTTAAAAAATTTCGTTGAAGCATTTTGGAATTAACTTCAGTTCCGACATGATTGATTCAACAATTCCTCTAAATATGCTGCAAATATCCATCCATCTGATGTTTGTTGTCACAATAAATCCCGACATGGTGACTTTACTTTACCAGTTCTTCAATCCTCACTCAAGGATATATATTTTTATATATACATATAAAACACTTCTGTTCGGAAATGAAAATATTGGAATTGGAAAAATAATTGATGACCGACTTAAAAACTGACTATTGCAGAATGGATTGGAACAACAACAACAATCAACGTTAGCGATGATCAACATGTTAAATATGGCGCAGCTTCTATCGATAGCATCCGTTGGTCAGACCGCTTTACCGAGTGATATCCCAGCAGCTACGGCTTCTCAAGCTCAGACAGCATTAGCAAGCATAGCTGCTGGATTCCCGCCTATCATCGCCCCATTTGGAACTTTGAGTTAGTTGCTGCTATAGTTAATTAACAGCCATCTATAATGAAGTGCTTGAAAACGCATTACTGATTATTGTTTTGGATGGTGAATGGTATTATATTATTTAAATCCAAATATCATACATCAGCTTGAGCTGATTTTGTAGATCATAGTTATCAGATTCGATTTCTTCACTGATCTTTTTCAACAATAAGTGGCCAAAGTTTCGAGTTGCTTTCGCATTTCTATTTTAATTGATTCTTTCATCATATATATGGTATAAAAATCCGTCAATTAATGGACGTACATGCAATAGTGTTTTCTAGCATGTTCATCCATTTTAGATTTTTCTTTTCAAATCCTGACAGAATTAGGGACACAGAAAAGCATTGTTGTTTTTATGATTTTCTCATTCCTTTGAAAATTGACCAAATTTCCATCAAAGGAATGAATGGCAAATTACTGTGGATGTTTTCTTATGTTTTTTCCGTCTACTTACATCCAGCAAAATATTCCTTTGGCTTACGCTAAACTCGAACTGTACAGTTTCGAGATAGCCGTCTCTAACTCTCATTGCTATATGTAACCAAAACTTCACCGAAATGTTGTCCAGGACAGTTACCGATATCAACTGATGATGCTGCTACAATGACAACAAAAGCAATCAATGAACAGTCTGTCACATCCATCGATGATGAACGAACTCCTCGTACCAGTGCTTCTTTTCGCAAAATGCTTGAAACCTATGGTTAGCTGAGTTGCTGTTTTTAATGAAAGCTGTTTTTGAAATTTACATGCTCTGTCCCGCTTTTTTAATACTCACTTTTCGCCTTAGTTTTTTATAAATTAAACAAAAATTCAGTAGTAACAAATATTACTTGTAGTGACGAAATTTTAGGAGCATTACTGACTTCAAGCACAGACTTTTCAGGTTTCGATTTGGTAATGCAATATAATGAAAGTCTAGAGCAACCAGGGCGCAAATTGGATATAATACCGGACGAAACGATTCCAGATTTAAGCCATGTCGAATGCACAAAGTGCAACAAAGTTTTTAGCAGTATCTGGATACTCAAAGCTCATTATGAAGAGGTAAAGAAAAAACTTTGTTAGTTAATAATCACTCATGATTTGACATCGAGCCTTAGTATTCCTAAACTTCTTGTTTCCACAACTGCTTTCTTGATTTTTATTCATGATGCCTAGTCATCTCTTAGCATTTTTTTATTACCTTTAATTTACTCATTTTTCATAAGTATATCGTTTTTCGTATAACATAAGAAAAATATAATTAAGAAATTATGAATTTTTGAGATCGAGTTATGAAACATCTATTGTTGAGAATTTTAAGCGGAGGGAAAGATCTTTCCGAAATTTAATTTCCTCCGAATATAAGGAGAGAATTTTCTTTTATGTTGGGCTTACGTGATATTATAAACACAATATCGGCCTATGCAAAGGTTGAATCAAATGAGCAATACAAAATAATACCAAATAGGAACACAGAAAAATTCAAAGAATATGAACAATATCGTAATGCTTGCTGATAGGTCGTATCTTTTCTTGGGATTTGTGTTCTTTTTTTCGTAAAGCCACCGATTCTTCTCATGCCTTTGAATTGTGGCTCCATTGCCGTCTAATTGTCTTCGAAACCGTTGCTCCTATCTGACCGTTGGCCTGTCGTCGATTTGTTCCTTAAACTCGGGTACTTAAACCGTACCGTTCTCTCATAAATCCTTCGGCTTGTCGTCCTTAGACGGATTGATCTCATTCTGTTGACCGATAAGTGCTTTGGTTGAGAACATCTTATATCTCTTCCCCTTAGCTTACTGATCTCATGATTTTAGCGAGCTATTTACACAAATCTTTTTAACATTTTTATTTATATACAACTATTTATATGTTTCGATTTTCGCCGACATTTATCACAATTTTTTTTATTATCTTTAATTTATTTCAGGTGCACGAAAATACTGTACCGACGATAGAGATTGAGAAATTTGCTAAACGATTGCATGAGACGGTAGATGAAAGTGAAGAAAAGGAGAATGACGAGAGCGATTTGAGTGTTGAACAGCAGAATGTCACGGTACCTGTCATAACATCAGTTTCAGTATCTGGAAGTAAAAAAGAACGTTGGGCAAAGATGAACTACCGCTGAGTAGTAGTCATGGCGCTGAATTAAATACTGATCAAGGATGTTTGTTTACCCAAGCAGAAGCGGCTTCAGCTAGAAATGAAGATGATAAGTATATACTCGAGGTCTTAGTTCTCATTTGAAGAAATTTAAACATCATTCTAACAAGTAATTTTCGAATCTACGGAAGCTTGGATATGATTTAAGAATTAATTACACAATGTCATAAAGCGTGAAAACTTTAAAACTTCCAGTTTTTGTACAATTTCTTAAGACAGGCAAACAAAAATCTTTGATACCCAATGAATTTCATTATCATTTGACTAATAGATATTTACCAAAATGTAGATTGGAAAATTTTGAGGATGAACAGCGATATAAAACTTCATGTGGAGATGACCACTAATGAATTAGAATAGAATGTATCTAAAAAATTGATATGGAATTTTAATTTTATTTGAATCGATGAAATTTAGGTAAAGAAGCTGAAAGAAAATACGCGATCCACTTCAGCTACACCGCGACCGTCGACATCCAAGGATTCACCTGATTTGAATAATCAGTTGGCGATGATGAGTATGCTTGGATATCCGTTTATGCCAAATCCTTTTATACCATTGATACCACCTGACTTTTTACAAATCCACTTTTTCTGTAGCACAGAATGCTGGCACAACTGCACCACATGGTACGTTCAAGGTCTTAAGGAAATTGAGAATGAAAAAGCAGGGTTATAGAATAAGATTGCTTTAACAATTATTAATCCTTTGGCTTATGTGTTCATTTATCTTTCATCTTTTAATTTTTCATTTTTACCTAGTTTTCCTCTCTTCTTTAGCAATCCCAAGTGCATCACCAGCTAAGAGAGCTCGAACGCGGATCACCGATGACCAACTGAAAATTTTGCGGCAATACTTTGACATCAATAATTCACCCAGTGAACAACAAATCAAAGAAATGTCTGTAAAAGCGCAGCTTCCAGAAAAAGTTATAAAACACTGGTTCCGCAACACACTATTTAAGGTCATAACTTATATTATAATGATAAGCTTATATATTTATTCACTTTTCACTTAATTGCCAAACGAGTGAATGATTCTCATCAGGAAATTTTCAAAGATTTTGTACACGCAATGTTCAAGAAATGATAAAATGAGCTTTCTTTTTAAATATCTTTCTGAATTCTATTTATGCCTTTCAACTTTCTCAATAGAGAATTTTTTTCCTTGTATACATTTTTTATTTTTCAGGAACGGCAGCGTGACAAGGATTCTCCCTATAATTTCAATATTCCACCACAAATGAGCATTGATTTAGATACTTACGAAAAAACTGGCGAAACAAAAATAACTACCCTTAAAGTTGAAGTAGGTCGTCTTTGATTTTTAGAGAAAACAAAAGTAGCATAATGATATACAATCAAACGAACCATCCTTAATTTATAAGCTTTCAACAAATTATGCTTCCAATTAGCGCATTTAGCAGATTGATTGTTTAAAATTTCTTACTTTTAGACGGAAGAAGAATCGAAATCACAATTGTTGCAAGCATCTGAAAATCCAGTAAATATAAGCAGTGTAGGAAATTCAGTATCTACTGCAAATGTTCAAACTGCTCAGATTCATTCAACACCGACAACATGCAATAATCCTTTTGCTACTTTTTTGCATGATGAGAGGAACCTTTCGTCTATATTACCAAGTATTTTTCTCACTTTCTGCAAAGAAAAATTTAAGAGATTTAGACTTCATGTTAGGCAGTGGCAAAAGAGATTGTATTAAATTTTGATTTTTAATTTTTACATGCAAATAACAATCCACATCTATAATTAATATTGCCAAAGAATCTCTTAATTATCAATGAATTGGAATTTAAAAATTTCAAAAATCTTGTTTTATCAAATTTTTTTAGATTTGCCATCTTCAAATTCGGTGACCGGACGTCGTGCCAACCGTACTCGCTTTACCGATTATCAGCTGCGGACATTACAGCAGTTTTTCGATAAACAAGCTTATCCTAAAGATGATGATTTGGAAATTTTATCGAAAAAGCTCCAGCTTAGTCCACGAGTTATCGTTGTCTGGTTCCAGAATGCTCGACAGAAGGTATGGCATGAAATCTGTTTGTTTTTCACATGATTACTTTTTGACGCTCAGGAGTTATCAAATAATAAATGGAACATTGTGAAGTTGGCTTATTGGTAGCCCTTATATGGAAATTTACAAAATGAATGTACTGATCATAACCTGATCGAGCTTATTGATAAAATTTGGATTAGAAATGATCTGATATGCATAAGTTATTTATTTATTATTAATAATTGTTTGCTCAAAAAAATTTTTTTGGCATGAATTATTAATAATTGTTTGCGCTTTTTTTTTTTAAATTGGCATGAAAATCTTTTTTAGGCCCGCAAAATATATGAAAATCAACCGGTATCAAGCAGTGACGATCGATTTATGAAAACACCGGGAAGTAATTTCCAGTGTAAACGATGTCAATTGGTATTTCAACGATACTATGAATTGATACAACATCAGCAGAAATTTTGCTACAAGGATGATTGCGTAGCGCAACAAAAAGATAATAAGGCATATTAATGATATTAGTTCAATTGAATTATTGAAAATCTTGGCAAAGTCTTGCTTTAATATTTTGGTCTGAATTGTTCCATTATCTAATCAAGAATGATTTCATAATTCCAAAATCTTTTTGAAATAAATTGTTTAAGAATGTTTATCTTTTATTATTACAGGCCGTAGAAGAGAATTTGAGTGAAGACGAAAAGACTAATTTGGAGAATTTACGCGATGTATCACGTCTGAATTCGACATCCATTGGAACAACTAACCAGGCAGTTACTTTGGGCGGAGCATTAGCTCAGCTTATCGGTACTGTATCATCTGGAACTGCTACTGATATCAGTCAAACAGAATTTTTGAAATTACAAGTACCAGTCAAACTACAGGATCCGTCTATGAAATTAGTAAGGCTTTTTCTTTTTATCCATCTTGGCATGATTTTTTCTATCAACTTCTGAATTATTTTCAGTTATTAGATTTGTTCTAAAATTTATTCGTAATAACTTGAAAATAAATTGATAATCTTTTTAAGTAGTCTTTATTTTTCGTTCATCTGATCGCTACTAGATTAAAATTAATGATGAAAATATTCTTGAATTCCTTTCAAGAAACTGATGTATTGACATCTACAGAAATCTGGATATTCGAGCAGTTCTTTTATGCAAGTGTGAAAAGTCTCTGTCCTTTCTTTTTTTTTTTTACTATAATGTGGTATATTATTGCAAATTGCTCAAAAATTTATTTAAAAAGAAAGAATGGAGTGCATAGTAGGCGCGTCCATTTTGATAATCAACATGAACTAATAAATCTTCTCATCGTTCAGAAGGTAAGAGATAAGAAAAAAGCGATATTCTATAAGCGCTGTCCTTTCTGTTGCCTATTATTTCATTCGCGAGATTCACTGATTGTCCATATTTCGAATCGTCATCCGGAACAAGCTAACAGTACATCGATTAATGTCGATTCATTACCGGACGCTGAAGATGTGAGGAAATGCATATTCTTTGCTACTACTTAATTTTTCTAATATCGCAGTATATGAATACTGTAGAAGATTGAAACCTGAAAATTTGGGTTGTCTCAGAGAGTGCTTCCAGCTGAATGAACAGTGTATTGAGTGGACAATTTCTATGGAATATCCATAACTTTATGAAATTTGCTGAAATTTTCTTATAGGTACCAACGATTACAGCATTGGCAAGTGATGATTCACTAGGAGATGTGTTGAGAACAAATGGTGGTTCGAAAAAATCGGAACTTTCGCCGCTTGATCTCAGTTATACCACCAATGGTGATGGGTAGGTCATTGCGATTTGTCTCAAAGTGTTATCGACATAGCATTTAAAAAATCCTTCAGAGTTGTCTCAAGATTTTTATCTCCTCGATGTCGAAGTTACCCTAAAAATCAGCGTCAAATTATTCTGTCATTATTTTTTCTCCAAATATGGTTTGAAAAAAATTTACAAATTGTGTTTAAAGTTTGTGTTTAAATCTATTATATTTTTGATTGCTGCATGACGCAGAAAGTTTCAGACGTGAAGATTCAGTATCAATATCTCCTTCATTTGTTCATTCGGATAACGATGATAACAACAGTGATAACATGGATATTAGTGAACGCTACAACAGTGCATCTCCAAATGCTACTGGGATTAGCTGTTTTAGTGCTCAGAGAAGCCCTGCTAGCTCGAAACGATACCGAACTCATTTGACACCACTACAAGTTCATGTAAGTGTAATAATAGTAGTTTATTTTTAAGAGCCTCCAGAATTTTAATATTCGAATTAAGCATTGTTTTGTCTGTTCTACAAAAAATAAAATTGCAGGTGATGAAAAGCATCTTCATGAGTTATAAAACTCCATCGATGAATGAATGTGATTTGTTGGGAACCGAAATCGGTCTCCATAAACGAGTTGTACAAGTATGGTTTCAAAATGCTCGAGCAAAAGAGCGAAAATCGCGCTCATGCAGTGGTCTGTTATTTTAGAGTAGGATTACTTATTTAATTGCGAAAGCTTATCAAATCTATCATCAGTCATGCAGTTTTTTAAGGTTTGCATGCAGAAAAATTAGAACTATCAAGAAATTCTTATACAAGAAATTAAGCTAAACAATCTAGATAAGGCGAAAGAGTTGAAATTAATTGGCAAACTAGCTCTAAACACTATATTTCTGAACATCGTATGCTTTAAATTAAAACCTTCAGGTGAAAAAGAGAATTATCGGTCTTTTGTTTAAGCATATGCACTTGAAAAGTTTCTTAGGTGATGATGAATTACTTCGTTGCTCATCGACGTGTTGTGCAATATGTGGTGTTAGTTATGATCATCTTGTTACTTTGCATGATCACATATTCACCAACGATCACATTAATCGTGTTAAAAAACTTCTTCAAGCAGATAATATTCAAGCAGAGGGATCAATAGATTTGAACGCTGCACCAGAAATGACTGATAAAGATGATATTCAACGAACAAGGTTTCCCTGACAAATTCCATAATAATTCTTTTTATTTTTGTGACTTCAATAATTCTTTTCCAATCTGAAATAAAATCAGTTGTTTTCAAATATTCGTTCTATATCTGATGTTATTATTTAAATGTCTAGTTATCACAATTTATAGAATGAAAGCTATACGAGATCGACGAACAATGAAAGCATCCTGCGTATCGACTTCAAATCCTGGAAGCAATGCGATACCGCATTTTCCTTATAATTTCTTATATAGTATTCGATCGGGTTAGTATATACACCAGTATTGTAAACTTCTTTCTTACAAAGATTTTTTTTAAAAACCGTTAACCGATTCAGTTTGCATGAGCTATAGGACCAGACACAATAATCGCAACTAGTAGGCCAGATTACAATAACAAGTTAATAACAGAATGAAATTTTCTTACATCCAACTGACCCTTGATAGTTTCTCAAAATTTAGTCGATTTCCTAAAGAGCGTTAATGGTAGGCTTAAATTTATCTGTGTGCCAATATCTGTGTTTAAAAGTGATATAAGAAGTAAGTAAGGAACATGATTTTCATTCATAAATTCAACCTTTGACAGAAATTCTTGAAAACAAAATTATACAAAGTTGCTAAGTTTATTGAAACTTTAAAAAATACACTAAGATTAACTATAAATTGTTCTGAATCTACACTTCTGTCAGTATTATAATCTCTTTGAGGCTTGGCACCAATAATGTATGATCCAAACTTAATGGGTACACCAATACCGATGCTTCAAATTCCTGAAAGTGTTATGACTCAGATTACGATGGATATGAATTCCGGCCGTGAGTCATCAAAATTTACGCAAGATGGTAAAACTTTTCAGCAATTGGTTGCCGTACTTCCATTACGTGATTTCCAATGTGCTGGCAGTATTGATAGCGAGGTTATTTTATTTTTTTCCTTAATTTTCTAACCTTATATTTTCAACTCTCCGAGCCCTTAAACATAAATTAATTTCATTTGATATTCAGGTTGGTTGGGCATGTCCTCAATGTACCAATGTATTTCAACAAGAACAGCTGTTGAAAAATCATCAACGGCTGATATGTCAGGGTTGTGATTCAGTGTTCAAATTGGTGCAAACTCATTATCAGTGTCGAGCTTGTAATACAAAAATTTGGTGCACAGGTTATTCTTCTTATATTTTGTTCTCTATGTTGTTCATTGAAACTTCGAAAATAATGATTAAAATAAAATCATCCATTATTTTCTGCTGTATTACAAAATTTTAATTTCAGACCGAATTTCGGGTTCACTGTGATACGTTGGAACATCAGGCTGCACGTGAAGTATTTCTTGGTAGAACAGCTTAATCAAAATTTATGATACTCGTCATCTATTACAAACTCAGAGAATTCGATGAACGGGTAACATTCGTTCGTCAAATGCTCGTTTATTTATTCATCCAAAAGTATTCTCCAAAATCTTTCATTCCAGTTACGGTTTTAAAATTTCTGTTTTTTAATTTCTGTGGTTCCTTACATTGTTGTTTATCAAATGTAAATTTTCCGCGTGTTCGCTTACATTTTATTTACCATTTCTTATTAACGTATACAGCTGGTTTAGCATTTTTGATATGATAATGATTGTTGTTACCGTTATTTTCTGATATAATATATAGTAATAGCTTTCTTCGGTTAGCAATAATTATTTTCATTGAAATAACTCATTCATTAATTTTTTTTTGTATCAATTTTTGAAATTTTTATGCTCCATGTATAGTATATTTCCTTGACTTGTTTAACTAAACATGTATTTACCTTAGTTGAATTTTAAAGAAAAACTTTGATAAGGAAATTTTTGTGAGTCCGATTTTGAATCTGAGTTTCTAAAAATTCGGTATAGTTCATTATATTAATGCAATTTGCTCAGAAAGACTTCATTTTCAGTCTAGACTTCAAATTATGTCTAAGCGCGAATAAAATTTCCGTAAGAGAGATATATCGAATCAGAAATTTAAATTAATTTTTGATTGTAATAAAAGTGAATCGAATTGGTCTTATTTGATTTTGTGCAGAATTCAAGTTGAAACAGAATATTTTAGCCGAAATATTTTCTAAATATATCTTCAAATTGGAATTTCACATTAAGTCTGCACCATTTAATTGATAATTCAAATTCTATGTAAAAAAGATAAGACATGATATAATTGGTAATATGGAACATTACTTTGTTGGTATGTAAATAATAAAATAATATTGAAACAATCATATTTTTCATCGATGTTTTTTTGATGTCGTGTCATTTTGATATAAATTATTGATTATTCGGCTTATTAATTTTTATTATGAGCTTAAATGCAGATTTTTAAGCTTATGTCATCAATAATCAGTTACTGTTTCAAAGTCTAGCCTAATAATTTGTATTTCTGTTTTTGATGAAGTTTTCATTTGTAGAAAATATATATTTAAAATTTTTTTAATTATCGCTGTTCTGTGATCTAGATCTCGCATTCTGTCAGCGTCGTCATTGTCATCATTTACTTTTCTAATTTTTAAAAATATACTCATCCCATATTTTTTAAATTAATTTCATATTCTGGTGATTTTCATCTTTTTTGTTGAATCTAGTTTTATCTTCTTATATACTTATTCTTTATTACAAATACTGTCGCTCGCCTTACTCATTCTTTTCGCAAATATGAAACGAAGTTCTTTGTTCCTGTGAAATTCTCTCCAGTTAGCTATCTTGGCATTTAAATTGTTGTTTAGCCAAATGCAAATTTTTGAGAAGTGGGAAATCTTTACTGAGCATTAGTTCTTGAAATCACATATCGAATAGACTTAGGATCTTAAATGCATTGTTTCCTTTGCTTCAAGGAATGCAGTCTAAAACAGCGCTATTTTTTAGATATTTCAGTCAGTATGAATTCCTTGCTTATGAATTCATTAAAAATGAAAAGGTTGAGAAACATCTTCTTCTTCGTTTTTAATTTTTTTACTAAAGGAAGGAAAGTTGGACATTTCATTTTTGCTTGCCTATCTATTTGAAGTTACTTGTGAATTCACCGATCCACCGTTCTAAGCCATCGATGATTGATCTGAAAAGAGCAAGTGGGTTCTTCCATCTCGTTAATATGCTTCCATAATAGTGTCACTTATGTCCAATGTTATTGTGGATATGAATTTGAAGACGAAAAACGTTTCATTTTATATATTCAACCTAGAGAACTTGATTAAATCTTCATATCCATTCTTTTCCTAATATGATTATATGCATCCAACTGTATAGGTAGACTGCTGTTTGTTATTATTTGTACTTTCTTTCGTAGCAATAAATTAGTCGGAGCGTTGTTGCCTTATGAAACAGTGTAGTGCATTCAAAATTTGATGTTCATAAATTTTATGAAAATTTATCTATATTTATTTATATGTATTGCTGCATCTTCCACAATGTCCACACGATCTGTTCTTGCTTCCGGTTCTTCCTTTTTAGCTTTCGTTGTACTTTCGAAATGTTTTTGTCTTCCAGTCGGAAAAGAATTTTGCAATCCGTATATTTTTCTTTCAATATTTCGGAAATTTTATCAGAGATAAATCACCTTCACATTTCTATAGAAAATCTTTTTCAGAATTTTTTACTTTGCTGATTTCTAGTGATAATAATTTTGAAAATTAGAAAGGTAATAAAAACTTTTGTTTTTATCATCTTATTATTAAAGGCTTTTCTCTTTTTTCAACATTTTTCCATTCAAATCTCCAGAAAAATATCTTTCCGATGTCTTTGCCATTTGATTGTTTTTTATTTGCTGAATGTTATGCCGTTAAAATATTTTTTGAAGTTGTGTGATACGACCATTCATTTTATTGAAATAAGAGCTAAAAGGTAAGGAAAAGATTTTCAAAGATTAGATCGTGCAGTGCGGTTAAGTTTATCTCATCAATATTATGAAAACTGCAATTCTCTCCGATGTCGCAATGGCATAGTATTAGGGAGATAGATGTTTGATGCTATCAAGTCATTTGTTTATTTTGCCATTCGTTTTGCATACAACTTTTTATGTCGTCGAAAATGATGATATTTCAGCTGGTTTTGGAATACTAAAATCACTTCGTTATTTTTGGGGACTGAAATCTTTTTAGGTTTACACTTCTCTATGTGAGGGTATAAGCGCTACAGGGATGGTTGTTGCAGAACTCATTCAAAAAGCATTAATGTTTCGATCAAAGTAACCGTAGAGTTTTATTTATATCGATTCATATATTGATTGTTGACAATTTTATTTTTTCATAGCTAAAGGATTAGAAAAGTTTGTTTCGAGAAAGATTCCAACAAATTAAATACTTCGGGTAGCAGCCTTTATAAAGTTGCGTCCTTAATGATTGGTATCCAGTAAGTAAAAAATTTGAAGATACTGAAGCAGTAAAATTATCAAAAATTTATACTGATGAATAAATATTCCACCTCGAATTTAATGTTATAGTGCAATTATTCGGTGTTTTAAATTTTTGGATCAAGTGTTAATGCGCAAATAAATTATTTAAGGAATGTGGGATTACGTATGCCTTCACAAAAATTGATAAAAATTTACATCGCGCTATTCTGACTGTTTCTGTCATTCTATTCTTGATGTAATAGTGAAGCAATTGTTTGCACTGAAGTGAATTGTCAAAGATGTCTCATTTATGGCTCATTAGCATAAAGTTTTTGTAAAAGTGCAAGCAGAATTTCAGGATGGTCGGCTCAAAGCGGCATTTCATTATAGTTTCATTTCATTTTATAAACAAGTATATACAAGTATAAATAAAAAGGAAATAGCAGAGTGTGCGGAAAGTTTTCAAAACAATTAGGAAAACTGTCTCACTAATGAGAAATGATATTCAAGGGATGTATCACTTTCTATTGTTGTTTGGTTATTATATATGTTTTCTCTCTGTTTGCAAGAAAAATCAACATTTTAATGCTTAAGGTTTTTCTTGAAGAAAGTCTATCCATTTACAAACTTTTCAAACAAGGGACTGGTATTTATTCTTCCGTTAAATTTACTATGAATGTTTTTTGGTCGAGATTCAACTCAGGATGTTGTCACCTGGTAATTATTTATTTCATTTATTATGCACTTATTCATCTACTTACCTCTCTTGAGGTGCTGCAATGTTTTGAATTTGAAAGCATTTTACAACATAAAAAGAATGAATACTAAAAGAACTTTAGACTTTATGGAACTAAGTAATTTCACGGGATAAGGTCACTTAATTTTCAGGTTTAGTCTATATTTTATCAATCAAACTTACCGTGTTTTTTTACAACATTCTAGCGAGATAACAATGAATGAAAAGACAGATACAATAATGGAAACAGCTAATAATATATATGCCAATTTGATGGATATCCAAGAAGTATATGCATTACTTTGTTAGAAAACTGCTTGGACTTTTGCCAATATCACGATACTCATATTCATTATCCTACCTTATACATCATCTTATGTCGTTTTCAATAAATATGATCGGAGTGTCATATCATCCATTTATCATTTAATGGTATTTGTTGCTTGGCCACTAAAAATAAACAGGAAATGGAATACTCTCAATATTACAGAAATCAGCTGAATGTAGGCTTGGTTTCTTGAAATTCCATAAGATAGAGAAAATATATAATATGCACAATATAGAGAGAATTTTAAACTCAAGTAATAATAAAATGATGCGCAACATTAGATTTATATCTTGCTTTTTTTTCTTTTTGTATATATGATGATGTTATTTTATTGTTTTTATTCATCATGACAAACATGATGTATTACAAAATACGTTTGTTGTTAAAAACTGGTTTTCTCCACCATTGACAGTCTAAGCTAACATTCATTGGATCAAAATTTTGGGATAAAAATATAAATTGATAATCGATTATCAAATACAATAATCAGAAAACAAATTGTCGCCGAATATCCTAAAATTTTTTAAACATCTTACAATCATATCATAGCAATTCAAAAAATTAAGCTATAAAATATATTAAAAAAATGTATCCTTTTAAACATCAGTAAATAATAGATGAATAATTCATATTTTATTCTTACATCACTTTTAGTCTTACTTTAACTTTTTATTTGTTTTCTTTCTGAATTCTGAAAAATGAATTTAGCTATTTAACGATCCATTTTATTTGGATAATAAAATATGAGAAGATAATATAATGAATTACATTTATTGGTTTTCAGAGTATGGAAGCAACTTTACTCCAAGTAGTTTCTTGATGCTTTTATAATTCCTTCGAAGTTTTATTCAATATTTTCCTTATGTCTCTCTTCTTCATTAACCTCATAACGTCACGCTACTTTTAATAGCATTGTCACTTTCTCGAGATGTTTTCTTCTTAAGATGAAATGTAAAGCATTCGTAATACTATATTTCCCAATATTCCTCATTATTTAGTAGTAAAGAAATTTTCGAAATTAATTCAGATGATCAAAGAATAAGGAAAAAAATAAAACAGAGAGGCCATTGCTTATTTGATGAGAATCTGAATATGATTTCAGTATGCAAGAGAATTGTCGAATAATATCTGAATTGGTGAAATACTTTACAAATACTGAATGCAATTTTAAAAAGGAAATTCAGAGTACCTTTTATTACAGTACCCCTATCAACCAGCTCTACCACTGCCATTGAAGCACAATCACCCCTTCGAATGTTAAACCTTACTACTCTAGAATACCCACCTTTACGACCTTGATAACGGCTAGCTAAAATAGCTAGTAATTTATCAACTGCTAATTTATTATTATGAAGACGTGAAAGTAAAGCCTTCTCCCATTTAAAGAGTAATTTACATAATAAAGACTAATATGTAAAATTATTGAAGTTTAATAAAATAAACTTCAATAATTCTACAGTAGCAAATGTCGAAATATGGGAAATCGAAACATTTTACTTCATTTATTTCATTTTTTCGAGCTATGTTATACTGTAAACGCTTTTTAGGTTTCTATAACAATCGTAATGTGAAATATGATGATATGCATGCTTGGAATTATCCGAAGATTTTCTCATATATTATATTAAAGTATCGCTGAAATAATAATGATCAAATATTGCAAATAATTTTATTCAGCAACCTGTAGATTCATTCATCGCAGTGACTAATTTTTGTTAAATTTAATCATAGACAAAAATAAGTATATAGCATTTACTTCATCTTTGTATTCTTATTTCTAATGATTACCAAATTTATTCATCTTTTCATGCTCTTATTTACAAATATTTTCAAATTTTTGATTTCATTATTTTCTTGAATTGTCACCGAAAATTTCTTATGAAACCTCTGGAAATTAGCAGTATAATGATCTGATTTCACTGATAAAGAACCATATTCAGTAGATTTTAGCACTAAAGGACCTAGATTCCGCTATCTTATCTTCGACAAGATGGCAACATATAAAACTTATGAAACATATGAAACTTATGGTAAAAGCATATTTGAATATGAAAAAAATTGGAATTGAGCGGATTCCGCAACAAATGATGTTTCATTTTTAATACTAGTTAGCAGATCGGAGAAAAATCCTTCTCACTCTATCGTTTTACTTCACTTTATAATCCAAGAATCCAAAAATTTCATTTAAAAAGGAAGGATGTTTTGGATAAGAAATGTCTAATGTAAGTTTAGTTTCTCTGGATCCTCGTTTTTCAGATGGTTTCTATTTCATGAAATGTTCCTCCATCAGTGTGAAAGAGAAAATATTTATATTTAGTATACATTAGAAAGAATCATATATTGATTACAAAGCATAATACTTTAAATCACATAAAGCAATCCACTGGAAACGATTAATCAAAAAAATCTCAATATTGATGTTCCTAACAGTTATACAAATTCCGAATATAAATTTTTGATCTTTTTATCGAATGCATATTGCAATACTTCTGATTTGTCTGTTTTTCCTTCTTGAAACATCATTTATTATGGACTAAATATGAATATAGGGATAGCCTTCATGATAATGCGATAATATAATCAGTTATTTTTCCCAAAAAAAAAAATAAAATGTATTATAATTAAAATATCATACAGTCGTATGCGTGTTTAGCAGTTACATCTCAACATTGCCGTTAATGAAATGAAAGCGAATATCAAAGCAAAAAATTAAAAAATTTCTTTTTTCGCTTTTGGTTTTAACATTAAAGTTTTTTTATTTTGTTAATTTTTATTTAATTTATTTCAAAGATTTCTACTTTATTTTTCTCGATGAAAACGAGCAAATAAATTATTATATTAGCATAGTCTCGTCAAAATTAAAACTGCTAGTTTTTATGATCGCTCAAATATTCAACAACATTATTCCACTTATAGTTATTATGTGTTGGTTGTTGTAATCACTCTAACTATCTTCACATTATTAATCCAACTTTAAAAATAGGGAAAAGGAACATTTGAAAATGAGTACGATTATAGAAGAATAATAGAATATGGAGAATATTCTATGATTGACCTGAGACTAAGTCTCGAACTAAAAACTCTTAATGGCTTACAAAAAAAGAAGGCCGATTTTAAGGAATATATTGGCGAATAAAAACGATTTATGCCAAAATTTGTATTAATTCATTTTAAGTCATTCCCTCGGAAAAAAATTCTGCATTTAATAGTATATTATCGTAGTGCCAATTTTGCATATTTCACAATTTATTATTGCTTACTTCCATTACATAAATTTGTATTTATTGATGCTTCGTTTCGGTTCCATACAATGCCATATTTCAACCTATTTCAAATTTATCACTTATATTTTACAATAATTTCTTCCATTTCCTATTCTTTTGCTCATTTCGAGATTGTACTTTATCACAATTATTTGCAAAACAAAAGATTTAGCTTAAATAGTATCTAAGGAAGGTAAAACTCTTATAGATTTTCAGAATCGCTTACATATGACAACATAATCTTAATATACGTAGTCTCGGAAGATAGAAATCATCTAACGCTTTTCAACAATTAAATTTTATTTGGAAAGGGTTGCAAATTGAAATCGCCTCTTTTGGAATGACAAGTTTCATTATATCTAAGTCATAATAGTACGAAAGTAACACAGTGCTACCGCGTTATTGATAATTGTTTGTGCTGAGGTTGGGGTGGTGCGAATGTTATATTCATTGTGATTTATTTAATTCATTGTGTTTTGCGTGCTATTGATCGAGCGGTTCAATTTTTTTCTTGCATGCTCTAGGTATCGTTAATAGTTTTAGCGTGAGTTACATTAACATTGCATGTTATATCTAACCCATTGTGTTTGCTTACTTTCTTGAACCCCATTACTGACACCATTCATTTATTTATACGTTTCATTACTTGAGATGCTGGACTGAAGAATTTGTAACGATGAAAACCTTTATTGTAAATAATGATGTAATGCTATTATTATTAATATGAAAAAGACTGAAAGTTAATGGAATAATTGACTTCCAACTGATCTTTGAATGGTTTTTCTATTATTGGTAATAACTAATTCCTTGATTTGTGTCAATTTTAGTTTAAAAAGTCTGTGGAGAATTCCCTCTCTCCTGGATTTTTTTAATTTTTAAAATCAGAGAATTTTTCTCGAAATAGACATGGATTTACGATTGAGAGATGAAGATCCGAAGAAGCGTGATTAATTTTAGTTTAAAAAGTTGTATTTACTTAAGAGAATCTGATGTTAAGTATGAATACTTAAGCCTGTACATATATCTTAATCTTCAGACTAATTATCTGGCCAAGTATAGATTACTAGTCGCAGAGAAACAAGAAAAGTAGAGGCTAATTAGCAGAAACTGTGGAGTAGTATCATTTCAGGGAAGATATTGCATATGCAGACAATCGAAGAGATGATTCAAAGGATATACTTACGAATACTGCATGATAAAAAGTATGATGATATACAGCTCGTTGATTTTTCAATGTTATCATCAGTGATAGATAGTGATTGATTCAACTTTGAGAGCGGTGTATTATCTTCACATCGATACTGTATAATTGTCAGGAGATTGCATCGCATATATGGTATTTATCATCTTTGGAAATGCCGAAAAAATTCTCTGGTGAAAATACAAAAGCAGTGGTAGCAAAGGCTCGCAAGGAAGCTGCGAAGAAGGAAGAAGCAGAAAGAAAGAAAAAGCCGAAGAAGATGCATATTGGCAGGATGATGATAAGAACGTTGCACGTAAGCAGCGAAAAGTTGGTTTATTATCTACTTCAGAGTTCTTCAAACATCAGCTATAGTAGCCGATCGGTTGTATAGGTTATTAAGACGACGTTAATTTGAAAGAACTAGAAGAAACTTGTATCCAATTATTTGAATTTTTTAAATTCTTTATATTCAGCAAGAAGCAGAACGCAAACGTATGGAAGCCTTGCAAAGGAGGCATGAAAATAGAATAGCATATGATGAAGAAATGAAGACACTCTCAGGAAAAGCAGCCGGACCGTCTAAGGTTCTTTTTATACACGGAAATTGCTCTTTGAAACCCGAAAAAACCAAAAAGTTGCAATGCTTTAATGTTGTTTATTGCTTTTAAACTCCCGTAAAATCCTTTCTCCCTATCTTTGCATAGTTCAGTGTCGCTACTAAGGAATATAAAAACATATTTCTTAGCAGCAAATGAGGAATATGCCAGTTTAAGCATGATTATTGACTAACAAGGTAAATTATTTGGAATGAATTAACAATATTTATCTTGTGCGAGTTATGAATAATTTTAGATCACACAAGCGGCAATTGAAGCCAATAAGCGTGCTGAAGAAGAACGAAAACGTGAAGAAGAAAAAGAACGCTTGTTGAAAGAACAGCGTTTAGAAGCTAAAGAAGGAGAAATTGAAGAAAACGTTAACCAGCTAGAGGTATTTTTTAGAATGCTTCTTATGGTTTGCTAATTTAAAAAAAAATTAAAATTTCAAGACTCCTTCATTCTATATATAATACAATTGTTTATTGAACAAACTCTCTATTTTTTGAATCTTTTTTATTTAAGCTATTTATGTGCTCGTTTTTCATGAATTCGTTTGTATTATATTTGCTGATCAATCGTTTAGTGTTACAAAACTAATTTTTTTTGCATATAGCATAACTACTTGAAAAAAAACATTTCTGATGCTTTTATCACTTGACGGATTTGATGATGATTTTGCTGTTAAAGATAGACAGTGAAACTGCTCGAACTGTCACGGAAGCAATCAATATACTGTCTGTAGGAAAACCGATTATCGATCGTCACCCCGAAAAAAGATTAAAAGCTGCTTATCAGGTTTTTTCGATTGTTTTTAAAATCTATTGTAATTTAAAAGAGAGGTGATAATATATTGAATAGTTATCGTTGCGAGGAACGAACAAACTGTTTACTAAACAATTGGCGTTTGAATTCGGTGAATATTTTGAAAATTTTCAAGAGCAGAAAGTTCAAAGTAATTTGTTTATTGACATAAGATTTTTCAGTTCAATTCTTTATTCACTTTTCATTTCTTACAAATTTCACTAAGACGGAGATTTATGCATGCTTTTCATTCACTGCTTTTTTGAACTTTTTTTTCAAGGAATTCGAAGAAAAATGCTACCGCGTTTGAGAGAAGAATATCCTACATATCGCCTCTCACAGTTGAAGCAAGTTTTAAAGAAAAAGTGGCAGAAATCTCCTGAAAATCCTCTAAACCAAAAATTTTAGAAATCATTCAGTAATCTGTATGATTTATAATGTTATGTGTTTTTCATTTGATAAATTCCTTCCGTTGTGCTCGCATTATTTTTTATCGAAGTTCAGTATCTATGCTATACTTGCTTGTTATTCCAAAATCAATTATGGAATAAGGGATTTTATATTGCTCGTATTTGGTACAGTGTATTTTAGTGTATTAAATTGCCAGCAGATGCATAAAATTTTTAATATATTAAGAGCTACCCATCCTTAATAACTACCCATTTAGTTATTGTTTGTATGTATCTTAAAATATATCAGTTCAGATTTGGACATATTTCGTTTTATAATGGTAAATGTTTGGCTTGTGGAAGTCGGAACTGATTGTACACCACGTTCATTTGGTCTGGAAAAGTATGTGAAGGAAATATTAGATGACTTTGTGAGTGACCCAGAAAGGCGCTCAAAATGCTGTATGTTTTTGTTGCGGGAAGTGTATTTAATAACAACCGAAATTTTGCCAACTATAAGAAATTGCTTATTTCAAATGAAGAAATAATTAGAAAAATTTTTTATAGATCTGGTATTTCTTGGGAAGTATTGGCCGAAAACATTAAATTATGTGATGTAAAGAATATGGAAAATAAGTATACACTGCATGTTATGATCCGCACAGAATTAGATTCTATGCCAAAGTTACAGCTGGATAACAAAAATTGCAAGAATGTAGAGAAAATTTCAGTTCCTGCGAGCTTCTAAACGCAGTCGCGAAAAGGCAGATTTTTTATTGTGGAGCTGTTTTCATTTGAAACGAATTTATTTGTTCCTTAGTTCCTCCTATAGCAGAAGATTTCCGAAGTCATGATCTTGATATCTTTTCTAGTAAATCTTTTTATCTCGTCTTGAAATTTTAGTTGACCTCTTTCAGCTCTAATAATTCTTTTTATAAAAAGAAGATTTAGAAATAGGCGCGTTTTATTTTATTTCGAAACAAATTCTGGAGAAGGATTTGTCAAAATTATTAATATTTGATTATTAGAAAATGAGAATCTTTATTTACAGGTAATTGATGAAATGAGTAGAGACGATTTCATGGAAGATCTGCTAAAAGAATTCCCACTTCTGAAGAAAGATCGGATGGCACTAATAGTGGCCAAAGATTTCATTCTCTCGGGTGCCATGATTATGGGAAAACAAAATATGGAAGAAACATTTCTTCGCGATCATCCAGTACTCTTTTATTTCATAGCAACTGTAAAACATTGGCAGGATATAATTATAAGAAGCTCTTTAATAATTTGATTATGTGATCTTTATTATCATTTCCATTTCTTATGTGTGAATGTTTTTTTTGAAAACTGAGTAAATCTAAATTTCTTTTTTTCTGATGGGAGAGATATCTTCAGATATTAGTTAATGTAATACATTATTGGTTACGTGGCATTAATGTACCGCCCAGAATGTCACATTCTGGTTCAAGCGCTTCAATATCAGATAATCCAACGCCTGCTTCTGGACAAGGTGGTTATGCATCTATTGTAACCCCACAAATGTTACAAGAGGTATAGTTTGCCATCGATGATGCTATTTTTATTATTCGCATTCTGTTGCAATACTTTCATTCATAATCTGTCCATCAAAAAGTTGTCAGGGGCATGTTCATGCGTGTCACTGGTTAAAGTTGAGTTTGATAAGAACTTATCAGTCTAATTTATGAGAATGGTGCCTTTCAAGTCATTTCATATCACTTGCAAATTCCCAAATCTATTTTCAGCAATTTATGTTTATCAGCTACTATCCATGATCTCTGGCTAATAACAGAAATACAGTTTTGAAAATATATTAAGGAAGATATTTTGCACTTCGTCTGTTTAGAAAAAAATTATATTATTTTCCATTAAGAATATCGCAAATGATAAGATTTCAGTATCTGAAATATAGAAAATAAAACTCTGTTGTAGTTTCGATTATTTTAAGAGA
This sequence comes from Dirofilaria immitis, assembly GCA_024305405.1. Classification (NCBI taxonomy): domain Eukaryota; kingdom Metazoa; phylum Nematoda; class Chromadorea; order Rhabditida; family Onchocercidae; genus Dirofilaria; species Dirofilaria immitis. The sequence goes on from JAKNDB010000086.1 coordinate 728,744, forward strand.
TTCTAATGTAAAAATTCATTTTCAGGCAGTTGCGCAAGCAATGAGGAATGTGGGAGGAAGTAGAATCAATCAGGGAATTTCATCGTCCTCGACGTCGTCATCTCAAAATTCGCATCATTTTCCTAGTACACTTTCAGCGTCTAGTTCTACACAGTATACTGCACAATTGGCTCAGTTAGCTGATTTTGGCTTCACAAATACTGAGGAAAATAGAAGGATTCTTGAAGAAACTGGTGGAAATGTTGAACAGGCTTTAGAATTATTGATTGCTTTGCGGGAATCAATTATGGATTTGGGAGATACATCAGATAGTTGATGCGCAAGATGTTTTCCTTGGGAACTGAAAATATATAAGAATTTATGGGCTCAAAACTTTAGTTTCTGACATCGAAAATCAATATGTGACTAAGCATGAAGATTAATAATGGACAGCGTAAACTAAAAACGATTAAAAGCTAAATTATTTTTCTTCGTCGGGTTTCTTTTTGTTCTCGATATACAAATATCCTAATAAAGCGAGTACATGAATTGCTTTTAGCAAATTTATGGCCTATATATTTACATTTTCTTATTTAAGATAGAGTCAAATTTCGTAATAAATACGAAATATTTATTACATATATGTCCCACATTTTTGGTAACTCAAAACAGTTGTTTATATGGTTGATAGATACAAGCAATAAATGTCCTAATTAGCTTTTAAACGCCTCTTTATTTTAATGAAGCTGATTAATCGCTTGGATTCAACTACTTATCCGACAGAAGTTTTGTAAATTTCATTGACGATTCATTACGTAAATATTGGTTTTGCGAGATACTACTCTTGTATTATAATGTGATTTTTGTACACCGTCTAGAAAATCAAAATCAAAACATACGAAACCTTTGGATCAAAATTTTAATATATCAGATAAATAGTTTCTTATTTGTTCAATATAATGTGTATTATCTGCTTAATGGGCGCTTGGCAGCTTTTTGAAATTAAAGTTCTAGTTGATGACTAGTGGAGAGTACTTTAGCTTAATTTTGTTTTCCTTGCTGATTTTATTTCCTTGCTTGACAATTTTTTTTTGCAATTTCTTTGCTCAATTACAGTTTGTAAATTAGTTTTAGTCGATCCAATAGGATGGATTCAAACTGTTTTGACATCACACGAAATTGAAAAGCATTATGTTCGCTATCTTAACTTTTAGCAAAGCATGAGAAAATATCGAAGCAGTAAGCCATATTTGAAATGTAGACTAAAATTTGATTGGCACATTGAATCTCACGAAATATCAGAACAATTTCTGAACATCCTGGCTGAATTTCTTGTGGAAAAAGGTTTTAAACGACTTGAGAAAATCACCGTACGAAATCGTGAGAAGCAGGACATTATAAACTTTGAGAGTTGTGGTCCAGAAGGAATAAAAAGTGGAGACATTTCTAATTGGAATAACGACATGCATGATGTGAAAATGAATTCAGAGATTATTCGAAAGGTTGGTTATACACTCTTTCAATTCGATCAATTTCATTGACAAAATGTGTGAAGGAACTGAATAACAGAATATGGTGTTTGTCGCTCTCCTCTGTTCGCCAAAGATTTCACTTTTATAAGATCATGTAACTTGCTTTATATATATGTTAGTGAAGAACTATTTCATAAGAATTTTATTTCCTTGGATTCCGTACATAGATTTTGAGATATTTAATTATTAGTAAAAGCTATCATTTTAAACTACAGTCTTCGTTCGCTTTAATTGGTATGCGCTCGGTATTACGTAATATGCAAAGAAATGTATTGTCAGCAGTATTTTTGATGCAGACACAATAAGACCATCATCGGTTGCGACCACTTTGGGACTGTATGCTACCAGGTACGAGAACTGTATTATTTAATTCAAATATAACTATTCTTTCCTTTTGGTTCCTTCAATTATTTTACCTTTTTTCCGCTTGTTCCAGTTTTCAGCAAACAGGCGAAACATATTAAGGATTTATAGCAATTTAGTGTAAATATTTTATTCTTTTTGAATGATACATTACAAAGACCAAATTCTTGTTAAGAATGAGCCATGAACTGTATTGTATTAGAGTATCTTGTTACAGTGAGATATATTTCTTGATTTACCGCATGACTTTTAACACTCCATTTATCGCAGTTAATTTAATAATAATGCCTTTATACCTGCACAAAATTCCTATGAACGTTACTTGGATACATTCATCTTTGTATTTCTGCTCAATCGTTTTATAATTTCTAGCTTACCGAACACGAAGGTATATGCGATTTCCGGTCTAAACATTACTCTTTCAAGAACTCTGAATATGCCGATGGTAGGAACTGTAGGATTGATGAATATACCTGCCACTAAAGAGCTCTGCGATTTGGCAGCTCATTCATTCACTAGTGTCAGTATTTTAAATGAAGTTCGTTTTCCGCATCTATTTTAAATGGTTTTATATTTCTTGTAATTTATCGACTTTTTAGCTGCGCGTAAAGAAAACCATGCTTTATTTCCACTACATACACAGCCAATGCAATTATTAGGAGATATAAGATATGTAAATAGATTTATGAATTAATTGCATGGTTTTCAAGCATTACGAAGCATTGCTGAAGCTATTGAAGAAATCATCTCTGATAACGAACGTAATTTAATGTGTATTATAGCTTTTATGTTGAAACATTTTCTCTATTTTCTGAGATTTACATGTGGAAAAAGAAATTATCTATTAGATTATTGTATAACATCGCTGTTAATAAAAACAAAACCTGGAAATCTTTTTTTTTATTGTAATTACTCATTAATTTTCAGCAAAAATCTTTATTGACTGCCGTAACAACCGAATTGCAAACTCCGAGTGGGAAAAAGAAGAAGAAGAAGAGATGAAGTTTTTACTTGCTTTTAATTTTCCTATAAATAGTGAAATAATAAAGAGAAAAATTAATAAGTATCACTGTATCAGTTCACATTTATCATTAGCAATTTCTTGCTAGAGTAACTGAAATAACAATATACTGGAAGGAAAATACTATGCGACCAAGAGTCCTGCGGCCAGAAATAAACGACCTCGCAGGCCACAGCGAACTGTACCGAAGCAGATTACAGTTGTCTTAAGAGCACCGAGCCTGGCAGCAGAATAGGCGTTGAGGTTTAGCTCCAAATTGCTATAAATATAAACCAATACGATTCTATTTGACATACTTGAAACATTTTGGTGGGAGGCAGTTATTTTTGCTTATGCAGTGTGAGAAGAGATCATATGAAGCTTTCAAAACAATATTGATATGTATGTATCAATGACTTAAGTATGTGATGTTTCAAAATATCGTTCACTCTCTCATCCATCTGGATAAATTGTGCTTGCATGGTGTCCCAGATCATTCCGCGTTTTGGATACTCCACTGAAAAAGATAAAAAGTCTATTTTTATTATTTATTTACTTTATAATGGCTACGAAAATTACGAATTGGAAATTTATAAGTTAATTCAAGAGAAGATGTGATATTTGGTTTCATTCTTCCAATCACTGTCACTGAACTCTATTTTTTTGATTGCTTTATTTTGATCTGTGACCTCATTACTTGATTTATCACTTTTTCAGTAAATCCAGCTATCAAAAAATATGTTCACAAGTTGTATAAATCGCGAAGTAATTTCTTGAAAATTATTTCAGGAAATGATCACTTAATTGATCCTTTAGTAATTAATCCGCAGAACAAAATGATATTGCTAACAACGACGAACAGTCTTTACCTGGCACAAGGAAATTGTGTCTTAAAATGCTGCAAATCAACGATGAAATTATCAGTTTGTTCGATCGAAGGTATAATTCTCTGATCTATTCTCTCTCAAAAGCAGATGCTAGGATGGAATTATTTGCAGACCAAAGAATTATGGCTTTATCTTCGCAATAAATGTTTAATTTCTCTTTTCTTAGCACACGAGGACGATTCACAAATTTCAGCTATTCTTATCATTTTTTTTTGAGTGTAAAACTTCTTTATAATTTTTTTCTAAACTCTATAGTTAATTTTCATTTATTCCTTAAAATTGAATTCGTAAAGAATAATTAGTTACAAATTACGTAATTTTTGCTTTTTTGTAGAATCTACTGATGCTATTGAACTGGGCAAGTTCGTTGCTTTTATCGGTAAAATTTTGATAGAAAATGAGTGTTATCTACTGGTCGCTGTTGAATGCACACCAGTAGCTACATATCCTTGCACAAATGTGAGTTAATAACTATAGAATTTAAAGACTAAAAATCTAGCTATTCCAACTGCATTCCAAAGACGAAATTTCGTAGTGTTTTTTTGGCTCATCCCCTTTTTTTTCCGGAAATCAAGCATGTTAAATCTGTTAAATATTTTATTATTATTTGGCTTTATTTTAATAATTGAGTCTTACTATGAATGCTTAAAGTGTTTCAGGATACAATCAGTCACATTGACCGAGTCATTGCCATACCTGTGGTGAAAGATGATTTGCCTTATAAGGTGAAATATTTTTGATTTTTTATCAGCCGACTGGAGCGTTGCTATGTTTGGTACTAATGTGATCGAAAATTTAAATATTTTGTGATCACTATGAGGGTCAGCAAATAAAATTTGAAATTATTAAATTTGTATGAGTAATTTTAAGTAATTCCCAAATTATTATAATTAAGCATTACAAATCTTTTGCAGCCGACTGTACCCCATTGAAATTAGGAAAAATTAAAATATCACAGAAGAAGGTATTACATTTTGTCACGAGAAAAGGAAATGCGGTTCGATTGATCGATGAAATTCTACGACTTTTTAATGGCGGTGATTTCTACATTTGTTTCAAAAGAGATATCACATTGAACACCCAAAGGTACAAGAGCGTTCTTTTTGTTCTTTGTTTTGTTTCTGATAAATCCGTAAATTAATTGTTATCGAAACTAAGTAACGATGCTGAATGTTCCGATAATTTATTGTGAGATGTAATAAAATTTTTTTGAAAGACAAAGACAGAGTGATGTTGATTTGATTTTTCGGTGGAATTTTAAAACAATCTGATTGATTTGCACTAACTAAACATTAATTAATTATAGTAACTTTTCAACAAAGCGTACGAATAAGTGGTTTTTTGGAACTACGCTTTACTTTCTGATCTCTTTAACGATGATGGCTTTCCTCATCCAGGAACTGAAGAATGGATCATTCCAGTATGTCAAGGCTTTGTCGCTGAAAGGTTGATTCTTAATTTTTGGTAGTTGGAAAGAAATGATGCAAAATTTATTCTTTTAAATAATTTCTAATTAGTAAATTTTGATTATTTTACTTCGGTAATAAGATATATGCTATTTTTGAACCTAGTCAAAATGTCAGGTTTTGTATTATGAACATTATTTTAATTAAGAATATAATCTATTTGACAAGTTAAGGAAAAAAATATTGTACTCTTTCACTTATGAGAAGGATTTTAGTACTGAAGCTTATTTCTCTTCTTGTACTACGCAGAAATTTTGAGGTATTTTTTAAAAAAATCGTTTTTTAAAATAATCGAATTCTATACATGTAATTCATGAAAATTTTTATATCAGAAAAGTAGCAGTTGAGGCCGAAACGAAGTTGAAAGTAACACTAATATCAAGGCGATCTATAAATTACGCTGGTGTACGGTATCTAAAGCGGGGTATTGATGAAGATGGTGATGTTGCCAATTTTGTGGAAACTGAAGTAGTACTAACAATTTTTGGCCACTGTCTCTCTTTGTTCAGGTCTCTGTTTTTCAGGCGCATAATTTTAGAAACTTTAAATGTAGATCGGAAAAATGCCTTGTCGGATAAAACTGAATAATAATGACATTTAGATATTTTGCTTTACGTTTAGGAAATTGTAGGTGAACACTTGCTTAAAATTAAATACGTTCAGATACGAGGATCTGTTCCAATTTTTGGACTCAACAAGGTTATCGCTATCGTCCACCACTTGTGATAAGCAAGACCTTCACTGATTCTTACCCAGCTTTCAAAAAACATGTTACGAAAATGACAGAAACTTACGGCACACCTTTAACAATTGTCAATTTAGTAGAACAAAGAGGAAGGTATATTTTGATAATATTCATATATAATTTTACAATAAAAAAATCAACCCTGTATTGTTGATTTGCAAAAGTGCCTAACCAATTTATTTGTAGAGAAATGCAGCTTGCAGTAAGCTTTCTGCAACATATTCTTCACATGAATTCACCAGATGTTGTCTATTTCACATATGATTTTCATTTTCGTTGTCGAGGACTTCGGTTTCATAAGGTAATCGCGTTTTACTACTCCTGTATACCTTTTTGGATACAACATTTGACAGAAAAATGAGGGCCATAAATAATTTTGCGTTTGGTTTGTTACAAAATTAATGATGAACAGATTTTCAATCTTTTATAGTAAATGAAATGCAGATATTCTTTTCAGCTTGCGGAGTTGATCTCAGCATTATCGGAACAAATTTCTACTATAGGTTTTTGTTGGGTTGATAAATCTGGTGAAATAGTACGTCAACAACAAGGCGTTATTCGAACAAATTGTGTAGATTGTCTGGATAGGACTAATGTTGTGCAGGTGGAGCTCTCCTAATTTCGTTCATTTGATTCTCGAATATAGATTATAGGTTTTTTCATAATACCAATCAAAAAAATAGAAGTCCAAAAATTTTTTTGAGATGATATTTACGTAAATTGATTTCTAATAGTATGAAAATAGAATTAACGGAGCAGTAATCGTTTTTCACTTTCGTTCATCCATCGATTGTAGTTTGTCGTTATATTTTTTAATTATCTGTGCAATTAAACAATAAATTTAGTGTGCAATATCACAAGCGTTATGTCTAGTCCAGGCACAAAAACTTGGTATTGTTGGACCTCAAGCAGGTGCTCCTGTTGAGCTTATTCAAGCTTTGCAAACGATGTGGGCTGATAATGGTGATGCCATCTCAAGACAAGTAGAGTTTTTTATTATCTTTCAAATTTTCTTGACAGTCAGGTTATTTTTTTCATGTTTATCAACTTTTTTTATTGATTTTTTATTCAACTACTGGCAAATTTAAAATACTAAATCAAATATAAAGTAATCAGGATGTATGGAATTCAGTATTTTTCACTTTCCAGTTGTATTTTTAACATATGAAAATATTAATATATCTTTGAAGTATGCTGGTACGGATGCCTTGAAAGGGGACGTCACGCGAAGTGGTCAGCGGAATTTGGTAGGCATGGTTAAGGATGGATATAATTCAGCTTCGCGGTACTACTTGTCTCACATGAGAGATGCACACCGACAACTTGCAGTTGATGCTCTTCTAGGTAACGTTAATGATTGTTTTGCTAATTTCTTGTTTTTATAGTTGAAAAAGAAATATGTGACATTTATAATGTTGATGATTATTCAGTTTCCAAATTTATTTATTTTGAAGGAAAATTCTTGGATGCAGGCGAATCAGAAGGAAAACAGTTTGAAGGTGAAGAAGATGAAGAAGAAGTTGAAAGTATAGGTCGACTAGTGAGGGAAGCAATCCTTTTTATTCTTCCTGAGAAAGAAATACTCGTTGGCGGATGGGCCTTGGTCGAAGGATCAAATAATACTGACCAAATTGATAGCGTTTTGGTACTGACAAAGTTCGTCTTCGAAATTTAATTCATTTCTTTCTTTCCAAAATATATCATTTTATGGCATCATTTTCCAGAACAGCTCTTATAGCTGCTTCTTATGATGATGATACGAAATTGTCGGATGTGAAGCGCATCAATTTCGATGAAATTAGATGCTTAGAATATGGCCAGCTAGACGGATCATCAAGAACTCATCTAAGGTTCGTTAAATAAGACTTTTGTAGTCAGTAGTGCGGCGCAGAATGGTTGAATAGTTATTGCATTGGAGACGAAAATGGTTTAAACATATCAGATTGTTTAGCTTTCATGAAAAGCCTTAGATCGATTACTTTATATTGTTTCCGAAAAATTAATTGCAGTTTTGTAGATTATGCTCAAAATCGGGTGAATTATTCACTTGGAGAGCAGCAAAAACGCGTTTATTTAACAATGTTGCAATTTTACTGAGGACGAAAGATGAAGCAGATGAATATATTCAAGCAATTGGTGAACAGGTGAAAGTGACAATGGCGTTGGCTGGATATGTTGTCAGTTATTCTTATGTTCCAGTATTAAGCAAGTCCGGAAAAATGATATAAACAAGTATCGCTTTTTCATCTTTCCATTTTTTGAAATTTTTTCAGAGCTCTCTTGCTGATCCTTACAAATATTGTATTGCTTTTTCACTTAGGAGAAGAATGATGAATCTGGTGGCATCAGTTTTCCGATCACGAGCTGACTGCTCTGAAAGATCACAGTTTGAACACGCCACTTTTTCGAAGTTGGATAACAGCATTGATAATGCAATCACTTCCTCTATAGAGGTATTGTAACTGCATGAGATCAACCATTTTCCAACTTATTGAGATTTACTTTTTCCACATAATTTTAATCATGAAACATACTTCATTTAGCGGTCTGTTAATTTCTGTAAAATCTAGGATTTTTCTAAATGAAACGTGAATGGAAACGACAGCATAGTTTGTTTGAAGTTATTTTTATTATAATTATTCAGAATCACCTTTTTTTTTCCTTGACCATGTTAAAATAAAGTTTTAAAAAAATAATATAAGATTTTTCTCATGGAAATACATTAAGATCATCTGAGTTGTATTTGTCAGTATTTTAAAGTGTAAGCATTTGAGAATATAAATAGTTAAAGGAGAAACGTTTATTCTAAGTTATCTACTAATGTGTATTGACGGCATCTCAAACAGAGTTGAGCATTTTTCTGCTGAAAAAATAAAATAAATATTAAAATGAACAAGATCAGAAACGAACGATGAACAACAATTCAGGTATCGCACGTATGTTCATCGAAATCCGATGATCAATTCAGCAAAACAGATGATTTCATTTCACTGCTTAAAAATTTTAAACTAACTACATCAAGAAGTAATGATGCTGTGACAGCAGATATTCCTAACTGTCAGAGAGCAGATTTTTCGAGTATTCATAATCCTTTCTCACAATATAGGCAACAAATTCTTGATTCGAAATCACGTATAATATTGTTGTGAATGTAATGTTTATCTTATCAAGATTTTTCTCAAGGTTATTACTTAAAAATTGTCTGTCTCATTCTCTTCATCATCTGCCCTTTATTTTTTTCTGTATTGCAAGTGAAAGGTTTTATCGAGACGATATAAGTATTAATGAAGAAAAAATTTACATGTTTTTCAAGTTTGGCTAGTTTCAAGGAGATCAGCTTAACAATATCATTTCAAGCTTACTAATCATTCATGTCGTATTTAAAGCTTTATTACATCATTCCTTACTGTTTTGTCTAAAATGAATATGATTATTTTGAGAGAGTTATATGTTATTGAACTTTATGCAAAAAAATTTGCACTTAAACTTTCTTCGCTTAAATTTTATGCAAAATTTATGCATTTATTAGAAGAGATCTTAATAGATAATATTTTTGACTAAATAACATTTGCAATGCAAATGAATTAGTTTGATTTGAATGGTAGAGTAAAACTGATCAAATTTGATCCTGCAATTTGATTTCCTATTTTGTCTTTTCAAATCTAAAGTTGATTGCTCTATTGATTTTACAAGTTTGCTTTTTGATGGATTTTAACAAAGTGATGCATGTTTTTTTTCCTTGTTTTGCATTTTATTGGTTAACGATTAAGTATTTGTTTCTGGGATATTATATCTGAACGTTATATACGATGACATGATGAAAACATGTTGAATTACAGGATTACTTTCTAGATTTGTTTTTTCATTCGCTAAATAAAAATTGAAAATGGAATGTAGAAAAGCCATAATTTTTGGATGTTTCACTAAAGAATTCAGTTCAAGAAACAATTTAAAGCCTTGTTTATTCGTTGTAACAGGTTGAATAGATAGATTGATGGTTTTCCGAGTCTCTGTAATACTGCGGTGTAATATGAAAATAATGGGATTCTAATTAAAGTATAATACTTATGGTGATTCATCAAAGTAAATCTAGGATTTCTAATAAAGTTTTGCATCGAGTTAAATCGGTGTTCTGGGTTTGTTTTTAGAGAGAGATCGAAAAAAATTTTAGTTGTGGAGGGATACATTCGTATCTAAAGTGGAGGAGTTGCACTGTATTCTGTTCTTCGGATTATTAAGACCGCATTTTTTTGCGTCATATTGCTTAACTTTATTAGACATTTGAAGAGTATGGAAATTGCTTCACTTTTTTCGGGATGTTTATTTGACTTTTCTTGAGGACTTGAATAATTCCATAAATGAATTCAACTGATTTATCAATGTGATCATTTCATATCATTCTTCTCTCAACACCAATTTATTGTCTAAAATTCGAGTTATAACTTATTTATATTTGTAACGATGTCGGGTCAATAATTTTTCCAAAAATGTCAGAATGTTATGCTAAAAAGTGATCGCATTTCTCATCGATTACACTATTGTCGGACGAAGTGAAACACATTTTCATTTTTTTCAATCGGAAGCCTATCATCTTTCCTCTCAAAGTTCAGTGTGCTTCGTGACTTCGGCCTCTCTAAGTCACGTTTTCCATGCCATGCTTTATTTTTCGTAATAGTGCGTGAAACTGTTTGTAGTGGAGGGGATTTCAAGGAATTAATTGATTAATTTGATGAAGTTCCTCCTGGTGTCATCCTCGTGACATCATTCAAGAATGGTGTCGATCTCCGGCACTGTTCATCTAATTTTTTTCCGAGCATTTGTATGGATTCGTTGTGTCTGTCGCGGATTTTTCAGTCGCGGAGTGTGATGTCGAATATTAACCAAATACCACCAGTGTTTCAACGGGTTGATTTGTCGTGTTAGTTGATCAGCTTACTGTGGTTTGCTGAGGTGAATTGGGTTGAGTTGTGCTGAGTTAAACTGAATTGAGCTGGTAGGAACCGTGTTGATGTCCAGCTGATAGTAAAAACTTTTATTTGTAAAAAGATATCGGTTTCGTTATACAATAGGATTAGAAGGGTGAGTAATTGGAGTAGTTTTCCCATTAGGCAGCGGGCTGTTAGGACTCAATTACAATCTAAATAAAATCCAAGGAGAAGATTAGGATGAGAATTTGGACAAAAATGTGAATTTTAAACAAATATTATAAGCGATTGCTAACAATGGGAACTTAAGAAATGTAAAATTGGTTGAATGATTCATAATATTGTTGACATTTATTTATAATGAGAAATTTGTTTGATGGTTCATTTAGTCGGGTCTCGCGAATGCGAATTCTCGACAGTGTCTTCTAAGTTCAACAATATAAAATGGAAAATTGAGCACGAAAAGGATGTTAAACAGATGGCTATCTGATCTCATCCTTACTATAATTGTCTTTGGCTTCTCTGAAAAAGTTTTGTGACTTATCCATTCTCATTCCTATGCCGTTTTCAGTTTTCGTCGCTATTGTTACATTTATTAATTTTCTTCATATAAACAATCATTATCTTTTTCACAGCGAATGGTTCTCGAAGTTTTCATTCCTTCCGATTTTCGCAAGTGACTCACTGATTCAATATTGGCTGGATAAGTCGAACAGAAACTATCAAATCTGTAACTGTTGTTTCTTTTTTCAAATATATGATGATGTTGTGATTTAAATTTTCTTTTTCAAATATTTGATGATGTCGTGATTTAAGTATGTTTTTCACCTATGCTTATTTATAGAAAAGATTTGTCCTGAAGATAACAGCAAAGACTTTATTTTCATCTATTCCAGTATTATTGTTTAAACTTTCTTTGATTTCGTTCAAATTAATTTTTTTAAATAAAAAATTTTATTAAAATAAAAAAGTTCAGAAAACTCTTGCTCTATAATTGCGATAGTTATGCATTTATTCATTTTATACTGGCTTAATTATTGTTGGCATATGTGTGGGTGATCTTTTCTTGCTGTTTGAATATTTAATCAGAGATTAATAACATGTCATCCAAGATTATGATATTTTTGATGTAATTGTCGATCAGTATCCACTCGTCAGACTATTTGAACTTTGAAATAAAGATTAATCAACTTTGAATGAAGATTAATTATTGATTCAAAAAAATAGTTCGTACCAAATTTTGAAAAAGGAAAAAAAATAGTTTAGAATATTTTTCTGAACTTTTGATTTATCCAATTACTTCTCTATTTTAGCGTGATTTGAGTTTTTATTTATCATTTTATTGAAACGCATCGTATCAGTTGTATTTTTCGGTGATGGTTTTTGAAAGTGTAGTGGCCGAAATTCTAAATCGTGTATTGGGCAACTTTGTTAACAATCTCGATGCGTCACAATTGAATATTGGAATATGGGGTGGTGAGTCCAATTTTCATTACGTAATTTGTTGTATTTTTTTTAAAGTGTACATATTAAATATATATATTAAAAAATATCTGAGCTCTAGCGTTATGAGCATAGTCATTTCATTATTGCTGATTAGAATTTATCATTTTCTTTGTCATTTTTAAAACAGAATATTCTAGGCGATGTAAAATTAACTAATTTGGAAGTAAAAGAAACAGCATTGGATGATTTTGACTTACCAGTGAAATTAAAATTTGGCTGTCTTACAAAGCTCGTTCTGAAAATCCCGTGGAATGATTTATATCGTCAGCCAGTTATTGCTGACATCGAAGGTTCTTTTTTAATACGTTTCGTTTCTTTTTTTTTTAAATGTAACGAATGTTAAATTTTAAAGTAATAGATATCAGAAGGAGCTGCATTTACTTTTAGTAATAGTCTGAGCATCTTAAAGATAAGAAGTTTAGTCACAGCTAAAAAAGTGAAAACTAATTCTGAGAAAATTCCTATTCTGCTTATTACTATTTTTATTCAGAAAACACGTAGATTTTAGATTAAATTTCAGTTTCTGAACGATCCTTACTTAAACTTATATGGTATTCATAACTGTTGTTGAAATATTCTAGGCTTGAATTTAATTATTGTGCCGAACAAAGGTATCGTATACAATGAAGAAAAAACAAAAAGCATGAAAAGGAGGAAAAGGATAAGGCACTTATGAGGCTTGAGGAAAATAGGAAACGTCGAAGGAGTGAGTTTTGAAATCTTTTATTCCTACAGATTTGATTCAATAATATTCTATTCGAGGTACAACTCTAAAACAAGTGAGATAAAGGAAAGTATCATTACTATGGCATACCAAAGAAATCCCTCTATCATTCTGAATGAACTTTTTCTTTTTAATTATAGAGTTTTACAAATTTTCAGAGCCTCCAGATCTTGCTTCTAATACATTTACGGAAAAATTCCTTGCTACAATAATCAAAAACTTACAAGTGAAAGTTCGTAATATACACATTCGTTACGAAGATAAGTACTCACATCGTAACCGTTCATTTGTAGTTGGTGCCACTCTTGAAGGAATTGATTTCAAGGTACAGTATTTGATAGAAAATAGAATAAAGCTTAAACTGTGTTATTTCTGCAATGACTGATAAGTCAGTGAGTAGAATTTTCCAATTGGTAATATGATATTTTGCATTTTTTTGCCTAAAATTGGTTCTTTAAAAAGAACTCGAATAAGATTTGTTAAAACCAATAGAATGATCTTTTGACACTTTGTACTTCTGTTACGGATTATTGAATTATATATGAAAACGAATTTTACAGACCACCGATGAAAATTGGAATGAAACTATACACAAGGAAATTGTGAAAGTTGTTTACAAATTAGTATCATTAAGGAATTTTACTATTTATTGGAATTCTAATTCCAAACTGATGTCTGATTTGAGCAGTAGTGCTGCCATCTCGGAAAGAATGAATGACGCTATCGTAGTTGGCAACAGAAAACCATCAGAATATAAGTACAGTAAGTCTTTGATATTGGTCTGATTCGAACGTTTTTACACAGTGGAACTTCAGCCTAAATTTATTCCCAAAAATATTTGATTAATTTACTAATATTAGATCAAATGAAAATTTTTGTTCTGTAATAGTTTGAAAACTAGTGTTGAAATTTTTAAAATTTTAATATAAGTTTTTATATTCATATCAATTTTCTCGTTATATAATAATACTAAATTACTATAGGCTCATTCGTATTATGTGGTGTGAAGTGCTGATTTTGTCTCCTCGCATTTTTCTCATAAGAAGCAGAGAATTTCTTAACATAGTGTTAGTATTTGTTGTGAGCAGTTTACAAATTTTTATAACTTGCGTGATATTATTTATTACGAATTAAATTTATAGTACTGGAACCAATGAATATGCAAGTCAAGCTTGCATTAAATCAGAGACCTGAAACAGATAATTCGAACTGGAAGATACCGAAAATCAAACTTTTTCTGGATTTGGATACATTGGTTTTTGCAGTTAGTAAATTTCAATATCAGGATCTATTATTGTTATTGGAAGCACAAGAAAGATTCAGGACTGCTGCTCAGTATCTAAAGTACCGTCCGCATTTGAATGACTACAGGGATCATTACAGGGAATGGTAATTTATTGGATTTTTTTGGTTGATCATTCTGTGCATTAAGAGATGGGAGGCGATTTAGTGTGATAGTCGTGAGAAGTTTTGATTTTCTTTTCATATAGATGTGTCCATATTTCAAAAATTTTTTTAGGTGGCATTTTGCTTATAATGCAATTATTGAGGAAATTGTTAGAAGGCGAAGAAATAATTGGAATTGGAACAGAATGAAAAAGCATCGTGAATCAGTAAGAGCTTATAAAGATGCTTGGCTCAAAAAGCAAACTGAGAAAAACCTTAGTAGCAAGGATCAAAATATTATTATGGTAAGTTTGAAATGGGCAAACCGTAACTGAACAAAAAAATTTTTTAAAAATCCATGAAAAACATTATAGTAAAATTTGAAATGGCAAACCGTAACATCATTATGATGATAACGTTGTAGTTCCGTCCTTATCTATCTTGGCTTCTATATTATAGTTATGATTCAAATTATAATTATTTCTGATTTATTCAGTGGATTCAAATCTTTGACTTAGACATACTTATCCACTGGACTTTTACCTTGTTGAATCGTTACACAATCATGGGATGTTGAAATATCCAATAATTTTATGAGATACTCAGACGAAATATTGAGAACTTGAACAGCGATGATCTTTTCTGTTCTGATTTGCTTATTTTTATGATTAAATATTTGAAACTGAAACATTTTACTTCTTAGAATAATGGAAAATTGAAACGAATTAATGTATGAATTAACCGGTTTTATTAGTGTTTTGATGTGCCTAATTTGCTGTCTATTGTATTGTTTTTTTATCTTATGATTTTTTTAATAGCATTTCACACTATAACAGATTAGAATATCAGCAGGTATTCAAATTACAACTGATTGCAGGAAACCGAAGAGCATCTCGATGTGTTTAATTTAAACGTTGCTCGGCAACAGGCTGATATGGAAATCGATAGGCGTGGTATGAAGAGATTGGAAGATCAACCACGGGGATGGATAAATTGGGCTAAAAATTGGTAAGATATATCATATTCTGAATTTTTTTAATTTATGCATGAATTCAATTGCTATTTCCTTTTTTGTGTTTCCAGAAAGCAAGAATTTGGAACAAATTCATTTTGGAACAAAAAGAAATAAAACTTAATATTTGGCATGAAAATAAGTTTAATGTTCTGTGTACTTCAGGTGGAGTGGTGGCAGTAGTCAGGGAAATATAGCGTCATCAAGTGATATTATGACAAAATTTGAGGAAGCTATGACTACAGAGGAGAAAACTAAATTGTTTGATGCTATTGATTATCAGGTTGATAACTCAGTTTTTATTTAGAACATAAATTTAAAGATTCAGTGGAAGTAAAAGAATCGGAATATGCACTTTTTTTTAAGGAGAATACCCTCCAACTGATTATCCGAAGCACTTTGTGGAAAATGTTATTATCGCTAATTTGAACATACTTATGATTGAAATCGAAAATGCTTTGACATTGAAGTTCTCCATAATCACTACCAAAATAGAACATCGAGCATCAGCTCAAGCTATCAGGTGAGTAAATCAGCTATATTTTAAGAAAAAAGACGAAATCACCATAAAAATATAAACTGTTGACTTTTTTCTGCGATGGTGGATAAATAGCAATAAATTGTTCAGGAGAAAAAAGTAAAAAAATAAATTGAAACCGTGAATGGTAAGAGGAAATCACAGTAGGTAATTTCCCATTAAAATAATTTTGTTTTGTAGTCTTAAAAGTGGTGTAAAAAAGTAGCAATAGATGGCTGCGGACAACAGATTTTGTTCATGCAAGATGATTCGATTGATTGGTTAACAGTGCTTGTCGAAACTAATCCTTTGAATCGTGATGAAGTTGGATATGATCAGTATATTAAAGTCGCTTTAGCGCCAACGATTATGAAATACTATGCACCAGCTATTAACACTGCTATCGAAGCATTAAGACCTCCAGAAAGTGTGCGACTAAATCAGCAAGTTTCTTGATTTTCCTGTGATAAAAAAAAATGCATTGATAATTGTAACTACTTTATTACATTACTCCAGTTATTAGTGCATACTCTTTTTAGTCAAACATGGTAAGTCCTTCTAGCGATTTTTTGTGAAAAATGGGAAATAAAAAGATATGTTAGATAAATGAAATTTATGATTTTGTTAAACAAAGCCCTATTTTTTATACCTCTGTTGAATTATTTTATATTGAAGAAAAGATTTTTTATGTTTGAAAAAATAAGCTATTTATATTTAAAACTGTCGTAACATTTGACCAAAAAGGCTTTAGATTAACAGCAGCAGCAATGGCCCGTTACGAAGATGTTAAAGCACGTTCGCTCACGGGTTTGGCTCACGTTGTGGATGCTAGGACAAAGCTAGTGCTTGACATAATGATTTCACCTCTGGCAATTGTCATCTCAGAAAATGGAATATTCAACGAGGAAAAGCGGAATTTGATTGCAGATCTTGGTTTGCTTACAATAACTACAATGAAAGATGATTCATTTGTCGAAGCATCGTTACTTAATAGTAAAGTACGTCTGTATTCGGTTTGATACAACCATATTTGCTCGATTATTTCTTCACTATTTCAGTATGATTTGACGATTGATTTTTAGCCTTTTGCACTGTAACAAAGGGATAATATGGTTTTTATGGTAGTTTTTATTTTTATTATTCTTAGTAGAATGGAATATACTTTATTCTGTCCTGTTATTGTTATTCAATTTTTGACCGTAATTTGAATTTTTAGGAACGTATTTTATAATACATTTCATTGTTATTTTTCTACTAAACTAGTTGTCGTTGAACCAAGTTTGAGAAGCAAATAGCTCTTTCAGGAAATTATCAAAAATCAAAAAAAATTCAACTGGAAAAAAATAGCAATAAAATGCATTATAAAATATCAAAAAATTGCCTTTGCTCTAGCGATTCGTTAATTTGCAGGAAACAGAGCGCCGAGCGAAGTTGTTAAGTCGTGCTTACGATAAATTTTCTGTGAAATTGACTGATGTACAATTGATATTTTCGGACAACTACCGAAGTGGTATGGAAGCAAAGTTGAACCCTAAGTCGAATTTTCATTTATTGCAGCCAACTGGATTGAATATTGCTTTTCATAAGTCATCCATTGATGATTTACAGCTACCCAAGTAAATTTTTCCTATGATGACAATATTTCTGTTTTTCTATATAATGAAGCACTAACTTCTCTAAGTCTTTCTTATTTAACGCTATGATAGCTCTAGTGATTTTCGACATTCATTTTTATTATTGTTTAGACTAGTATATGTATTATGCTTGGAAATTATAGTTGGTTTGCTTTTTTCCTTCATTATTAAGAAAAGCATGGAAAAAGTTTAACATTTTCCAATGATTAAACAAAACGCCGTATTCAGGATAAAGATAATGGGTGAATTACCTGATACTATCGTAACGATCTCAAATGAACGTTTATTGGAATTTGTAAAATTGATATTGAGTATTCCGACTCCTGCTCCCGAAAAGGAAATCAATGCTTTGGATACAACTTTTTCTCCAACTGAGGTATATCCTGTTATAATTCATCTAAAAGAATTATGTCTTAAAAAAAAAAAGAAAGGAATATAAAAAAATATCCTGTTATAATTCATCTAAAAGAATTATGTCTTAAAAAAAAAAAAGAAAGGAATATAAAAAGGAACGGCCCGTTATGTTACTTCTTTCGTTTTCTTTATTCTGCAATATTCTTGATTAAATTTCGACATTCATTATTCAAATTATCTAATATAATTATTATTCAGTATTATATAACATAATTTATTGTTTTCTTTTTTAAGAAGGCAAAAATCAGAGATCTAGTAACAATGCACGCTATCATGGAGGCGAGTGAAATTTCAGAAAATGAAGAACATTTGAGCATAAAGAAGAATGATCTAGAAAGGCAGGAAGAGAAGAAGATTGACATGCAGCAAATCCAGCTTGAAGTTAATCTCACACTGAAACAGGTTCAGATCTGTTTTTTATTTGATTTCCGCAATTTTTGGGTCTATGAAATTGTCATTTTTTCATCACTGTCTATTCTGCTTTTTTATATTTTAGTTAACAATTTAAGAATTTGAGTACTTAGCAGATGAAAAAGTTACAGTTTACTACAAGAAGTTGGAAAAATAAGATGTTTTTCATTTCATTTTTCACTGACATTGCGTTATAGGTCGAAATTGTCATTGGAACTCCGGATGCGGTGTTTTTATCTATACATATTAGACGCTTGGGTTGTGGTTTGCAGATGCGTACATTTGATATGGTTGCAATTGCTTATTTGGGTGATTTAACAATCGAGCAACCGCAATATAAAAGTTTGGTTCCAGAACGTAATACTTTATTTGTTATTGACAATATTCACAGTACTGATCAAAATTTGCTTCAGTTCAAGTACGTGCAGGTTAGTATTTTGCACATATTGATATATTTTATAATTTTATTTTTCCACATTGTTTCCTCCAGATCACAGCAACATGAGAGAAAGATGTATTTCGATGAAAGGTATATGGAACGTTGTTTTTATATGGCTTCTAAAAAATTTTCATTATAGGACATTAATGTACTTACACTTTTTAAAACTGAAATTAAACCATTGAAATGCATCTCTTGTAAATGTAAGCTGCCATTTGTTTGTATTTTATGATTATTTAAACTTTTATTTCTAGGCAAACAAAGAAAGTCCGTTCTTTGCGACCGAGTATAATTCCATGGAGCAGGCAATTGATGTCTCTTTCAAAACAATGATTGTATCACTTCATCAGGTTAATTTGTCTCTTGCCATAAGGATCAAATGAATATAGTATTTATAATTCACAAAAGAATTTAATTATATAATGATATCTTGGAAGTGAAAATAAATACTATTTCTGATTAAGGATGCTTTAATTAGTCTGAAAAATATTTTGAAACTCTTCAAGCAAAAATTGCTGAGTTTCAAAGTTATGGAAAATCTACACAAGACCAAGATGATGGTGGAACATCTGTGAGTAATATCACAGTGCTTCACGAAAAGAGGATGATGATTTCGCGATCTCCAAGTCAACAGAGGTTGGCATGAAAATTTCAAGAATCAGTTATTTTTCTTTCTTACTTATAGAATTTATTGATGTCTTGGAGCATTTGATACTAACAAAAAAATGGAAAAATGTCAACATTTGAGTAATAGATCATATTTTGATTGTAGTTTTATAAGTAAAAGGAATTTGAACACCGGTTTTATTGTTACATTGATTTCATTTTTGAAAATAATTGTAGGTTGAGAAATTGATTTTGAATCAAATTTATGGAATCTATTAACAAAGCTCTGATTTGAATATTTTGCAGTATAATGAGATTTTCCACTTCCGAATCTCTAAAATTAAATCACGCAAAACGTGAACGAGAACTGGCAGAAACACGAAATGATTTCATTACCAAAATGCGTATAAATGCTGCTTTTGATGCTTTAACGATATATGTTGGTTCAACAAAATCATTGGATACGGCTCTGACCATAAATGTTGTGAAAGTCACTGTAACAATGCGTATGGTTTGTTCTAAGTTTATTTCAATCGATAAGGAATTTTCATACAAAAAAGTCATCTATTTGCCTAACATTTGAGATAATATTTATATTTTTCTTATAGGAATATCAAGCGCTTTTATATAAAAGATATTAGTTAATATCATTATATTTATTCTGCGTTGTTTTTAATTTTAGTACAATATAGCATTAAGTTTTTCCTTATGTATACATATTCATAATCAGAGGACAATGGAAATGGAAGGTGGAATCAAAACGTTAGCTATGGAAGACCGGACTGGAACAACAATTTACAAGCATTTGTTGGCACTTTGTGGAGAAGACAAGGAGATGTTATCCTTTACTTTCAAACAATACAATCGTACCGAAATTGAGAAAAGTATATGGAGCCGTCTGATCTCGATTTTTTATTAAAGGACGTTTCGCCCGTATGCGTTTCGTGCTTCTTTTTCTTTGGCTTGAGAGAATGAAGGTAAGCTATTTTCCATAGTTTGAATAAATTTTATGCATAAGATTATTGTACATGATATTACAGATTTTTTTTAAAAATATGGTAGTTTTTTAAATAAGGTAGTTATTTTGATTTGAAAATATCTTTGCACCAATTTTTGAAATGAAAAATAATTACATGATTTTTTCTCTGTTTGATTTAGAATCTAATAAAAATTAGTTTTTAAAAACACAGATTACTATGCCTGGTTTTTGTATGTTTGCCATTTTTAACTTTTAACCATAGGAAGGCATTTTTGATTAGTTTTCATTCTTCACTACTGCATTATTTTTAGCGTTTTGTTGCTCCATTCCAAGCTGAAGCAGCGCAAGTTGCAGCGCAAGCTCAGTCATATGCATCTGAAAAGGCATCGCAGGCTGCGCAAAAATTAAACATCTTATGAAAGAATCAGCTTTGAGAATTGGTTTGGATATTGAACTTGCAGCACCGACAATTTTAGTACCAAAAACTCTATGTCGTTGAATGCTCTCTTTGTTGATTTTGGTACACTTTTATTTCTCTCATGTGGGATACGGTGTTATAATAAAATTCATTGTAAGCGTTCAAACTTCTAATAATGATTGGCACGTTTAATGTAGTACTATTAGGCCTTACAAACTGGACTTGGATATAGCCTTTTGATTAATAATATATATATTCTTAGGCAAGAAATTTTTAGGTAAGCTTACTGCTGTTAATTCAGTCTCAGCAGCGCAGCATGAGCACAAAGCAATTATTGATTCGATGCAAATCAACTTAACTGATGTGTGTTTTGGCATGTAAGTTTGTATTTTTTCTCGTTTTTGTTTGAAAACGTCAAGTAGAGTTTCCATGATCTTTTGTTGCAAGAAAAAAGCAGAAAAAGAAATACAGAAGAACGTCTGATGAAAATGAGATTTTCGTACAGAATTCTGAATATCTTGGGAATTTCAAATTAAACGAAAATGATTGCAATTGAAACTTTGCATCGAAATACTCTGAAATAGCATTACAATTTCTGTATCAGAACTGCAATTTCTGTTTTACTCAGCTTGTGAACGATCTACATTTCAGTTCACTTCTGTTGGAAGAAAGTATAGATGTATTATCCACCTGTCAGATTTTAAAGCCGGTTACATTTTCATTATTAGTTTATCGGAATTTATCTTTCGAATGGTATAAAACAGCCCCTCAAATGCTTGTTGATGCTCATTTGCCTCTTATTGAGGTAATAATTTTTGTTAATAAAGAAATAAGTATCGAAATATCGAAATTATTATTTCCTATGTTGATTTACTTAGCTTTGCTATCTTTGGAATCATTATAGATGATTTACATAATCGGAATCATGTGGAAACAAATATTACTGATAGTCTTAAGTGTCAAGGATTTCTAATATTTTTAGGACTTTTGAAAGTTATTAATAAAAACTGGTTCGATTAGTTTCTTAGGAAAATGGAAATTCTTGAGTGGTCAGTCCCAACCTTCATTGTAAAGAAGTTGTTACTTTTTTACTATGAATGCAGGATATCTTACAGTAAATGAAAAGCTCATCGTCTTTATAGTCACAGCTATTTTGTATTTTAAATTGTAGATCGGCATGACAGAAGAAGATTATGCGACGATTATGAAAACAGTTAGTGGCAACTTGGCGGAAGGAAACGAGTTATCCTCGGCGCCATCACCATCTGTAAATTCTTCAACGCGAAGAGAAAGAAATATTGATGAGAAAACGCAGGAATATAGTGAAAGAGCTACATCTGAAACTGATGAAAGTCCACTGAGTGATTCGAAGGCGAAATCTCTTGTTTTTAGTTTCAAACTAGACGAAATTGCTGCACTCTTATATCGCGGTTCCTCAAATTTGGTTTGTATTTAAAATTGACATATTATAGTCTCTTTTTCAATAATAATTTTTTTGTTAATGATTTTACTAGCAAATTTTCTTTACTTTTTTGTTGATTTTCTTGGAAATATCTGAAAATGTGTTGATGGATTGGTTGTTTGGCTGATAACTATTGTTGGCAAGTATTTTTAATGAATGAAATTTTATGTGTTTTCGTTATATTAGAATTGATTTGTTATCGCCATTTAGGAGAATTCAAAAGGTGAAATCGCACGAAAAACGGCAGCAGGTTTTGCAGCGATGAGATTAAAGAAAATAAAATTGAGCGGTTCGAGAGCGGAAAATGGCGAATTGGATATCGCTGTTAGCCTAAAGGTTTTCATCATGGATGACGAAAGAAACGAAAAACGAAGCTGCGACGATTATTGGATAAAAGGTGAGGTTAATTTTTGCAGTTCTGTATGATGTATGATGTAATCGGAATTGAGATTTAGACTTAAATTGTGAAGTTTTCTTTTTTTTTTAAATAAAGCGAATTTTTTCTGTAGTGCTATATGATATATGATGTAATCGCAGTTAAGATTATGAAACATATTTTTTTAACTGCCACTGTTGATTCTGAAATACTGAAGAGATTAGAATTGCAACGTTTTTAAGAGAAACAAACTGGAACGAAGTCAATGATTTTATTCTCAAAGAAAAATATACTCTAAGATTATTGATTTTCAATGTATACATCTGTTTTTGAGAATAAAGATCCAAAATAACAGATAGACATTGTAGGAAATTTCGAAAATACTTCGATATTGTTTTGTAATTTGCAGCCTGATATCAATGGAAAAATTCAAGAAGAATTCATTGCTGCTCGTTATCAGACTATTGCAACAGGAGACAAAATCAGTAAATTTGTTTTGCATTTACCATCAGAGATTAATTTGATTACTTATACAAATTGTTGAAAAATCTACAATATTCTAAAATTACATAAAATAAAGAAAAAGGTTTATTCCGTCTGTATCGTTATCGCAAAATCTAGTGTTGCTCTGAAATGAAAAAGTAAAAATATCATATTATATATCAGATTTTGCAGTTAACTTCGCATCGTCGCCTTTCTTCCTGTGTCTTTGCCCAGAATTTCTGGGAGCCCTAATGAATTTCTTTACGGTGAGAAAGACATCTGAAGAGTTAGCAAGAGAAGCTGAAAAGTAAATGCTTCAAATATTGCACAAAATAAAGAAAAAATGAAAACAATTCCACCAGCAGGTTAGTCTGCACAGAAAAATTATTTTTGAAACTTCATCAAGTTGTATTTCTTTTCCATTATCAATACATTTTGTTGACAAAATAAAACAGCTTGTCAATTAGCAAGCAAGTTGAAAACTAATTTAATGTTACTTAATTTAATTAGTCTGTCACAAATTATTAGGACTGTTTGTATTGCTTTCTTCAACTTCTTCGACAGCCATATCAGAAGCATTTGTTACACTTTAAAAACAGAATTTGAATACTTTGATTGATAATATACAGGTACAGTAATAATGAACTGCACAATTCATGAAGCAGAAATCGTTCTGATAGAAGATGCTGTCAATCTTGAGAATTCCCAAGCACTAATTCTGTCATTCAACGTCGATCTCAAAGCAAACCCAGTGAAGTTTCATTAAATTAAAAAAAAATCTCTATGAAATCTTATGCTTATCGTTTAACGTGAAGCTTAATGTATCAGGGTAGCTTAGAGAAAAATATCAGTAAATTCAAATAAAGCGGATCAATCAAAAGAAATGTTGAAGTGTTGATTGGACTAGAAATAGAGAATAAGCAGCAATGTTTTTATTTTTAAATTCTTTTCGAGAATCTTATGCAGTACCTAAAAACTTTGCAATTATTTATAGGATTGTAAAAAGCAGAATATAGTCGGTGGCATCAGGAATTTACAAATCATAAGCACTTATTATTTGGAATCGAAACGTGATCAAGCTCCCTACCAGGTAGGAGAGATTTCGTTTTCTTTCACGAAATTATGAAATTTCGCGAAAGAAAACGAAATGTTTTAAATATAAGTTCTCATTTTTCTTAATGATATTTAATGATATTTTTTTCCTTTCAACTTAATTTTTGGAGATTTTCATGAAGTTTTTTTCCAGTATTTTAGGTATTAAAACGCACGGATATTAATGTTCAATTAACGACGGAACAAAAACTATGACTGAAAATTTTATAGTACATATTGGACAGTTGTATTTGAAAATTTCTCCCGCCGTAATCCGTTTGCTAAGTGCTGTTTCTTCAAGTTTTTATCAACAGCTAATGTGAGAGTGAGTTCTTGAAAGCAATTTCATTTTTCATTTAAAGTTATAGTAGAAATTCTTTTTAATGCATGCAATAATTCAGTTTAACTTAAGTTTGATGCTTGATAGGAGTTAGAATGCGGCAGATAATAAATGACTGGGACGAAAAGTAGTAAATATAACTGTTCACTTTTTCTTAAGAAAAAAATAAGGATTTTCCAGGAAGATTCGTTTACTGCACGAAAGCAAATACTTAAAAATATCCAAATTATTGGGAGAAACGTAAAATCAATAGGAACAAGCATTGGTGGTTTAATGCGCTGAACGAAAAACAAGAAGATTTTGAATGTGCAGTGGATGTTGCTGCTGCTATCAGTCATGAACAGCAGGTAGTTTTGGTTACTCTTCAGATATTTGTTAAAAAAGTTTCAAAATATTTAAAATATTCAAAAATAATGAATATTTCGAAAGATATCCTCTGACTTTGCATCTGGTGTATGAGTGAAAATTTAGTGATCAATATGAAATGAGATAAAGAATATAAGAGGAAAATATGAAAACGTATTGATCACGGAACATTTTCGGCTTATTGCACAATCTTTTTTATTTCTTCTTTTTGTCTTATCTGCCTCAAAGTTTTTTATTTTCAAACGATACTTAAATTTTATAGGCTACTATTACAATGGAATCGCTTATTGTCACTTTGGAAGCGGGTGTGGGCAACAGAACGGTGCCAGTCGTACTTTTGGAAAGTTCGACAATGATCAGTGCAACACAATGGAGTACGTTACTGGCTGTTGATGCCGATGTGCAATTCCAGGTAGTCTTATGATTTTTCATTCTTTGTTCGTTTATCGCATTTAATTTGCATTCTTATTGACTTGATTTGCTGCGCATGAATATGTTTAATTTATGTTGTTTTAGGTTTCATATTATAATGAAACATTTTGCGTTTGGGAGCCCATAGTAGAACCCGTAGAAGTTCGCGACAATACCTGGAAGAGTTGGGTTTTAAAATTGAGGTAAAACTAAATTTTACGCCTTATGTTAGTAATATTGTTTTACATTTTAAGCCATTTTTTGATCATCCTTCAAAAAATTATGATATTATCTCTCTGTTTAAACTTGATTAGCCATATTATTTACTGTATTATCTATTCCTTGTTACAAATATATTATGCATTCTAATCCTAATAAGTTGGAAAAGATTGTTTGAAATTAGTGAAAATATAGGAAAAATTTACATTGAAATATTGTTTCCTTGCATAAACTTTATCTATTCATCAAAATTGCTATAATGAAAAAAATTTAGTGATATTAAGCTTAGCGTATCAGAGAAAATGACATGTTATGAATGATATAATTTTTATAGTTGCGAACTCATAATGAAGATGAGTTATCACTGAATGGTGCACTACCATTACCGCAAAGAACAGTTAATATGAATGCTTCCGAATTACTCAATATAACAATAACAAAATCATTGATTTTATTATCTTATAATCTCATGGATTCTTTCGAGAGAGCTGCAAAACTGATTTCACCACCTATGGTGCGAACTTTCCCAGGCAATAGTAAATATTTGATATTAAATAATGCTGGCATTTCGACAAAAGTTGGTAATACAGAAACAGTAGTTGTAAGTTATGATTTGATTAAACCTCTTCACTTGTTCTTTATTTCTATTGATATAATTCTTTCCTTTCCTTAATTAGAATTTTTTTATTCCGGACATTAGTGATTGATTCATATAAAACATGACCGAGGAAAAGTATTCGCATTCCTTCTATGAGAAATATTTCTATTTATTTTCACTTCCTCATTTTTTATTTTTTAACTTGAAATAATTTATAGGTCAGCGTTGATGGACAACCAGTTGACGTAACGCCATGCACTTTTGTCGATTTAAGTGTTCCTGTCGATTCCACTGAAAAGATAGGTCTAACACAAAGCCAGATTGCAAAAAGCGGAACTGCGCCTTATTTTTGATGAAATAAATGCAGAAAGATATGTAAGTTCTTTTATAATTTATCATGTTTGCTTTCAACACTTATCCACGAGTTATATATTTATAATAAATAATTCTGTATGTCATACGCATTTCTTTCTATTGTTGATTTATTTTATGAAATAGATAAACATAATGAGATCCGAGTCAAGAACTTTTGAACTTCCAATAAAAATGATGATGGAAAGCAATGGAAAGTGGTTGCAGAAACAAAAGTGGAGAATATGCGACGACTTATTTACCTTCATTCTATAGTGCAGGTAGGAATTTATCAAGATTATCAAACATTAAATTGGGTTCTCGATTCGTAAATGCTTAAGAAATATACTGATATATCAGTTGTTATTATTAAGACTTTCTCAATCGATCAAGAAAGTGAAGTATTTTTGTTGTGTGCATTTCATTCAAAGGGTAATATCAGTTGTTAATTTTCTATTTTTGTGATTTTTGTATTTTTCCTTATTTAAATATACTAGGAATAAATTTGCTATCAGTCGCTATATGTTTTTGATCGTAGTTCGTGAACCATTTGGATATACCATTCGAAATTCATTCAATGTGTGATGGAAGACTTGATTTCTGTGGGATTGCAGAAACAAATAGTGAACCACTTGATATTCCTCTGCCGTTGTTGTACACAGCTACTGGCGAATTGTTTATCAGACCTTCTCGAGATGATGCGTTGGTTTTTGTATTTGTCTTTATATTTTCTTGTTATTATTCTCTGCTAAATCTTCACTATTTCAGCTATGAGATGAGCAATGAATCAGTTTGCTGGAATAAGTTTGAAGACAAAGCGCGATACATAGTACGATGCGATTTGTCAGAAGATATGAAGCAGGGCCTGTTCATAGCTCTGATTGTTGAAGAAGTACCACTAAAAGCAGAAAGAAGCAGATGTTCAGACGACAGCAGTTATACAGTGCATATTTTTTCACCTCTTACTCTGCACAACTTCTTACCTTTTCCTCTTCGGCTTACTTTTCCGGTGAGTTATATTAAATCAGCTTATTTTCGATAGTTTACTTAAACAGTAATATTTCGTGCATTCGAAAGACCATCCTTACTGCATCAGTATCGAAATATTTCCAATTGCAAAAGATGAATAATTAATTTAAGAAATGTTTGAAAGAAATTGAAGTCAGCATTTTTGTTGTTTTCAGATACAGAAAGAATTATCCGGTGGTGAAGAAGTCTCTCTAAACGTCATTCCGGGACAAAATCTTAATTTTGAGGTATCTTTAGTTCATATCATTCTTTAAAAACTCTTGTATGAACCACTTAATTTCTCTGATCATGTATATCAGGAATTTTACGCTATATATTATGTATGTAAAGCATTCTGATTAGCAAGTTTTTAATAGATGGTTAAAAGCGATTAGTTTACATTAGGTGGATTATCGTGGAGATACCTACGTAGCAGAAATGCTTTTTCCTGTGGAACGCCAGGATTTAATGGTTACTACACTTACATCTGATGAAAAAATTTTGGTAAGTATAATTTCATCACCATTCATCCAAATAGTTTATTCTACAACATTTATATCTTTTAAATTGTATTGATAAAGTTTCCACTTAATAGATTCGTCTTAGTTTGATATGTTATAGAATCTTGGTGTTCATTGGACAGTTGCCCACCGTAAACTTGATGCTGAAGTGTACGCACCCTATTGGTTCGTCAATAACACTGGAAGAACTGTGAAATTTGCAGTAATGGTTTTAATTTTTTTGTATTTTATGATCTATCATGCTTCCGGCATCTCGACGTTGTTTTTTTATTTTGCAGAAAGCATAGGAATTCAGGATTTACTAAAAATTTCTACGTAGTTACATTTCTGTATTTGTTTTATTTGCTACGAATAGCATAAACATGCTTACTGAAAATATATATATATATGTTTCGGTTTTGAATTTCTACTGCAATTTTATCGATGAAGCAACTAATCTTATTTAGGAAAGCAACGAAGGTATAATTAAAAGAACTGCAAAATGTGTACCGTGTCAGAAAAGTGGAGTGGAGGGCCAGGTTAATTTGTCAATTATCGTTCTGCGCTACCATCTTATTCTCTCTGAAAATTGTATTGAAATCTCAGCGGAAGAAGTTATTTAATAAGCAGAGATTGCGGGCTGTTAATTACAAATTTATGTCGAGCTCTTAACTAGATAATTTTATTATTTCATTGCGAGATTACTTTTATTAAAAATAATATTCATAATAAGGATTGATATATATCAATTTCATTTTGCAATGAAGAAATCGTTTTTCCAGTCTCGTCTTTTTTCATTACACCGAACAATCAAATATAGAGGTAGGAAGAATTGGGATAGAAAAGGAAAAATTGGAGAATAATTTCACTTTGTAAATATCTGCAATACTTCATTTTTCTAGCTTCATTCATAGAGAAATTACGATTGTTCAACAATTTGTATCCGTTTTTTATTTTTCCTGGAAATTCAGTCCTTTAATTCAAAGATCAGATTAGATTGTTTTGGTTATCCATTAAGCTTTAGATAAATAGCAATATGTTTGGTGATGTTTTAAATGTGCAATTTTCCTGTTCTAACTGTCAAGAAACTATTCACATGTCGTTTTGTAGTATTGTGATGCGACAATGCAAGAACCATTCAGCGAACCAGTTTTGCTTGCGCTAGATGCCAAGGATTTTTATCCAAAAAAGGTGATCGTTCGTTTAAGATTTCAGAGATAATTGCGCCGCCAGTGCGAATAAGGACTAATTTTTATCATTAAGTTTTACGAAATTTAGATAATCGATCCCTGAAAACAAAAGGAACTAAAAATCCTGACTTTATATATTTGGAGTTCTTTTTTTAATCATTAATTTTTTTCTTTTAATTTCTAAAGACTTGTCTGTCCACAAAATGAGGTTTTGCTTCGGTGACATTTTTTTCATCATTGCTTGAATTATTCTTCAAAATATATCTGATCGAATTGCATTCTGGTTCTCATTGTTATCGGATCATTTACTTCATTTCCATTTTGAAAACAGTACAGTGAAAGTCAGATTATTTCACCACGCAGTTTGTATTAATCCTACACATGGAGGGACAAATTTACAAGTTCTCAATATTAGGATTAATTTGTTCTAAACATTGCTTATCGATTTAGTCAGATCTCCATTATTCATTGTTCTATAATATTTAAGTGTTAAAATACATTTTCCTATGGAAGAAACTACGAAGAAATATGACTGCTTTTCCTGTTTACTTGTTCCCAACAGTTTTTGTCGCCACTTATTCCAAATCCTCATTGATATAGAAAATATTTGAATTTAAATGTTCGTGATTTATCGGTGCATAAAATCCTTTTGTTTACTGAATTTTAATTTTCTAGGCAAGATTATCATTATTTGGTAGTTACTGGACGAATGAATTTCCATTGGATGCAGTTGGAAATGCTGGGCGTATTGGTTGTAAAGATGAAAATAATAGTGAGCAGAGTATTTCACTGCAAATAAGTGTATGTCAGTCGGGTTTGACGAAAGTAATTACATTCTTGCCTTTCTATTTGCTTCACAATGAAAGTCGATTTCCACTGGAAATAAGAGAATTTGGAGCGCAAAATTGGGTCCTAGTAACACCCCAGACAGTAAGTTTATTTCGTTCACACAAAAATCATTCTTGTATGACATCTGCTTTTTGTACATTTCAAACCTTTTTTGATTTTTACTATGGATGCATTCCGTTCTACAGATTCATCCCCAGATTTTTTATATAATGCTTTAATTGTAAGACTGATTTGAAACTCGATGATTAACAAAGTTCTTATTATTTCCTAAGTTCCTATTATTTTTAATTCCACCACTTTTTATTTCCAGTTGAAGGTTTTCGAAACTTTTTATAGTGCATCGGTTTCTGGCCATTACAAAAAGAAAATCCGAAATATGCTGTTGTCAGATATGGTGATACAGTAGAGGAATCAATACTATTTCCGATCACTGAAAGTTTTGATGGATTCTGTAAGATCGATAACGATGTAAATTAATTCCTTAACGAGTTAAGAAAAAGCATTATGACGGGTGGATATGACTTTGACTTCGACATTTATTCCACAAATCTGTAATCACAAAAACTTGCTTATTATTAGCAGTTTTTATTTGAGAAGTTATTTAGGTATTTAAGAGGTTAGCAGATGACACGGTATATTTTTGAACCTTTTTTGTTCACCAATTATAGTATCTGTAAAATTATAGTATCTTGGTGTGTACGTAACTGTCACGGTCTGTGAATCGTCTTCAATTATCAAATTGGAATCGTTTGAACCGGGTATGGCTCCAGCTATCATAATGAACGCAACTAAAAATCAATAGAATTTTGTCAGAAAGGTAAAAAATTTATATCTTTACTATGTTTCCTTCATTTTTGATTTTGTGCTGTCATTTTCTTATTGATCCTTCCACCACTTTATAGTTTTATGTTTTGACCTTCTCGCTCCAAATTCTGATATATAGGCGCTCGATCAATGAAGACGTTGGCTCCATGGGAGAGCTGTGCATTTACATGGACAGATGTGATTCGTGATCGTGCATTAGAATGGAAAAGTGGTGACGCCACTAATTCGAATGATTTGATCAGGAATGCATTCGAAGACTACAAAACGTCTAAATCGGACTCTAGCCGTTATTACTGGGTAAGTGTTGCGAAATTCGTTGATTTGATTTAAGGATTGTGTGTAATGAAAGATTAGAGGATTCTCTTCTTTGATTATTTGAATTTGATAGCAAAAAGTTTCTCCATGATTGAATTAAATCAATTGATTTGAGTTATTGTTATTTATTGTAGCGACGAGGAGTTGTAACGTTGACTGTTGGTTGCGTCAAGGAATAAACGGTTTATTTTAATATGATTTATCGGGGCGATATAGGCAATTCGATGAGTATATTAAGACAACATAGTTGAAGTGAAATCATAATTAAAATATCGTTGAAGAAATTGCTAACGAAGAACTAAGATAGCAGAAGTGAAGTGGATGAGAATCATAAAATGTTGCTAAAAGAGAAATGAATGATGTGAGAAGGGGTCTCTTTAATATGTACCAGTTCCTTTTATGGTGAAGTTGTTTACAATCTTTCAGTAATATGATCGCGAAGATTAAAAATGAAGCTATTAGACGACAAATGTTTACAGCTTTCAAAAATTTAATACCATTTTAGTTGATATTTCTGAAATATATATAGAATACAAAATTATCTTGAATATCTCGATATATTTATATTATAAAATATTTCGGTAATTCCATAGTAGTGTATCTGAAAATTCTGAAATCTTTACTGAAAATTAAGCAGAAATTTTCCATTTTTTCTGTTTTTTTAGCTAGTCAGATGTAGATAGATAATGAAGTATGACTGCAATTTTTATTGATTATGGAACCAGGCATTCAGACAAGACACATTTAAGGGAGTGGAGGAATTCTGTACTACAGTTTTTGGCATTGAATGCGTTAGAGTGGAAACACATTTTTATGTATTCTTCCCTGTACTTTATTGCATTCATCCTGCAAGTTTTGCTCTGACACTAAACAATTCCTTTTTGAAAATTTTGAAATACGTTTTGTTTAGATATCATTTTTGGATGGACGTCAACGTATATATTTATTCACAGATGATGTGGCGGTAATGACTGCTGCATATCAAGCTCATGAAATTGAACTTCCTATACTTTCTTTTGAAATATCTCTGCAAGGTATTGGCATTTCGATAGTGGACAATTTTAAGACTGAAGAGATCGCATATAGTGTATCGCATCATCAACTATTATTTGGGAACAGTTTGTCAAAAACCGATTCAAGTTTGTTCTGAAAATTTTAGAAAATTTGGATATCGTTATCCAATTCCATAATTTTTGTTTTCACTTTTTAAATATGATTTAGTTCATAGATTTCATAGAATTATAATTATATTTTTACAATGAAATATAAAGATATAATAATGCTAATTTATTGCATATTTTTATGCATTACCTCTGTCTAAAATCAAAATTTCTTAATGCAAATAATCGCAACAAAAATTCAATCAGATAACAGATTATGAATTTTCAAAAGACGATGCTTTAATATTGAATGTAAAGGAATACAATTTAAACAACTGAAGTTTAGGTTCAGAAGATTAGATTAGTAAATAAGCGGGCAAGATACAAGTCAAATAACAATAGCAGTCATTTTTTATGCTTTTAACTCGTAGCTCGGATGTTTAGTGATCATTATTTATTTCCAGACCATTCACAGTTAAACAGATGGAAATAATTGAGCACGCTTATCAGTCATGGCTTCCAGACCCTTCAGAGGAAACAGTAATAGTGGACAAATTAGAGTTTGACTTCACACATATGAAATTACGAAAATATAAGAACTGGGTATTTTTGATGCATTCGCAATTATAGACAGTTTAATTTGAATTATAATCCCTGATCAATATCTTTATCTTGTAAATTTAAATTGTTCAAAATTTTTATTTTGACAAAGCGGATGTTTAGACTGACATCCGGCGACAATTTCAAATTGGTCTTTGGATGCAATATAGACAAACCCTCATCAATCGCACTTTCATATGAAAGTAGGTATTTGTCTTTTCTCTATTCTTTCTCTCCGTATCTTTTCCAGGCGTCTTTATTTATGTAGACTTATGTAATTTTTATATAAATTAATATAAAAATTTTATAAATTACATATAAAGTTATAGCATTTTAATTATCGACAACCGCTAGTTTAATATCTTTTTATCTTGTCAAGTATCCCAACGAACAGATAAATCTCTCTGGCTTGATTCCCCTCAAATTTTGGAAGGACATCAGCAGACTTCTTGTGCCATTTATGTTCATTCCTAAATTAGATCGTCAGTATCATATCTAAGCCAGTATTTCTTAATATTAAATTATATCTCATCCATAATACTTTCTTAATCTTCAAATTTCTGAGATATTGTAAAAGCAGAATCTGAAGAAAAAATGTGTTGTCTTGCATTCTCAAGTTTTATTATTATTTCTACTGGTTTGTTTATCTTTTTTAGCTCAATCATCTACAAATCGACAATCAACTACCAGCATGCGTATTTCCTGCGTATTATCAGTTGTGCCACCACCCAAATCTGTCCTTCAAGACAACAGTAATGGAAACTATTCCATACTGCCATAAATTGATTTATAGTCAGATAATTTTTATGAGATCTGATGCACGAAAATTTATATTATTCTGTGGCATCTTATTTTGATTATAGAAATAGATAAAACAATTATTTTACCCATATCCTGATTAATAAAACCCATTCCTTTCCAAAGAATTTTTAGCTCCGAAACCTTTTGCGAATTGAGCTGCATAAGACGAGAATCAGAACATAGCAGGATTGCTCAAATAAAATACTTTCATCTTTTGGTGCAGGAATTCGCAGTGCAAGTTGATCAAGGCTTCGTGAACGCAATGTTGGAATTAATATCCTCTCAAGCTAATAATAAACCATATACGGTTAGAATTTTTTTATTCACAAGGTATAAGAGTAAGTGGATATCCCTTATTTTTCTATTTTGCTGTCATAATTATACGTATAGTAAGATATGCGTAAGGAAAATATCGATGATGCTTGTTTTTCTAGTTATTTATTTTTTTAATTATGCGCCAGAAAATTGATTGTAATTTTTTGAATTGATTGTTTTCTGTATAAAAACTATTTGAAGATTCCTTAAACTTTATCAAAAATATTGTATAATATGAGTACGCAAAATTCATTACAATATAGAATATTATAGCAGTATTTTTGCAAATTTTCAAGTTGCAAAATGAAGTAGGTTTGCATGGTGTATTATTTTCGTGAATTTTTGTTCTTTTCCAGAAAGAAACTTTTGTAAAAGACTTTGAAATGACGAAAAATCAGTTAGAAATGATTGCGGGAATGACGATGGCTTCTCAACAAACGTCATATTACGAAAGTTTACATATATCTCCACTTATGGTGTGCAATCTTTTAAAGTTTAGGGTATTTTATGGTATTTTCGTAATGAAATCATTCATGAAGTTCCTTTTAAAGAAAGGTTCTCATTTTACTAAGTTTGAATGAGGATGTCCTTACATATGTAAAGGAATGAGCATAATAAGAATATTATGCGCTATATGGCATGAAAGACTTGTGATCTGCTGATCTATTTGTTTCAGATAACAGCGAATGAAATTCTTGCAGATACATTTGTCATTTTCACAAGGTGGTAGTTCTGGCGGTAAACGAGTGAAAGATAAAGTTTTGGAATCGAAAGAAGCCATTCAAGTTCCACCAATTCAATCCGAATTTGTCAATGTGTTCTTAAAGAGTATTGGTGTAACAGTGACCGAGATTCAGGATGTGATTTTCAAGTATAGCGGTTTTTGCTTTCATAATTTTGAAATTTTGGCGGAGCTATTCAGTCCTTGCACACAGTTGTCATTTTTTACATTATTCGCCTTAGTATTTATGTCGCTATTATAAACATGATATTAATATGTAGAATCGTAGTTTGCAATAATAACAAATAAGTAGATAGTTGTTAATACCTCACTTTGTGAAGTATTTTTTTCTTTGTGAACGATTTGAAGGATAAACAGGAATTCAATTCCAGATAAACAATGTAAAAATTGTCCGGTATATTTTAATGAATAGAAATGATTCTTAGGGTGGACATAGTGACCGACTACCACTGTTTAATTAACTTTCTTCTACGTTATTTTTGGACATTGTGGTAATTGCTAATTTATTTTTGTTTTCAATAAACTTTTCCTATAGATTGGCATTTTTCGAACGAAAATATGCTTTCTATACAATCTCTCAATTGCAAGGCGAAATAACAGGGCATTACACATCACAAATCATTAAGCAGCTTTATGTACTTGTTCTGGGTCTCGACATTTTGGGAAATCCATTTGGACTCGTTCGAGATCTTTCATCTGGAGTACAGGACTTCTTTTATCAACCGTTCCAGGTTATCTTATTGCTTATGTGATTTGTTTTTATATCATATTCTTCTTAAGCTTTGATTTTTCTGTGGAAATTTTATCTTCAGTTAAACGATAACTTTTTCATCTTCATTGAAACGAAAACAATTTCGTTATTGGACGTATTTCTTACTTCTTATTTTTAAAATCTATTTCCAAAATTCAAAAGGTAACACTTGAAAAGCGAGAATGACTTAAGCTACTGTTAGTTTTGGAATCCTTAAGCTAGCTCTTATTAGCTGTACTCATTCCTGCTTTTCAAGTAGTGATTCACATTGAAGAAATAAGTATTCTACATAAGTGAATAAAAAAATTGCTTTTTAAACATAAAAACGAATCAACATTATCATTTTGTTTTAAGACTTTGAAAGAGTCAATTAAGGTTTTATCTTATTCTATTCGGGCGAAATGCTTCAGGGAGCTGTTCAAGGACCAGAAGAGTTTGCTGAGGGAGTTGCTCTAGGTATTAAAGGACTTGTTGGTGCAACAGTTGGCGGTGGAGTTGGAGCAGTTTCGAGAATCGCTGGTACTTTAGGAAAGGTATCTCTTTATTTTTGTTTTCATAAAGATTTTTGACATAGGGCGTTTTTAATTATATTGAGGACCAAAAATGTAATTTAATAAGTAATGTCGAAAACTTTAAATAAACATGACATTTGAAATTTATGAGTAAACTACAAAAACATTGTCCCGTTGTCATATTTTAAAATTGTGAAATGCAAGAATTGCGGTAAAAATATTTTTGTATGCGAAAGTATAAGTTTGCAGTGAATAGGAAAAGCGAATTTCGGGACAAAATAACTATTGCAAAATGTTTTCGCTTCTTGAATTAAAAATTAAGAGTTTTAGGGTGTAGCTGCATTAACTCTTGATGAGGAATATCAGCGTAAGCGACAACAAATGATGAATCGTCGTCCGAAAACAATCGGAGAGGGTGTGGCTCGTGGTGCTAAAGGTGTTGGACAAGGTCTTTATGAAGGCGTCGCCGGTGTTGTTTCCAAGCCACTTGCAGGTGTTTTTGATTTGTGCTTATTGAATAAAAAAAAGTTACATTTATTTGTGATAAAAATGAAACTCGTAACATTTTTATAAGTAGTTCGAAAGTTATATTATTCGATTTTGTAATTAACAAAGCAAGTTGTTTTGTTGTACTGACAATTTTAGGCGCTCGTTCTGGCGGAGCTGGTGGTTTTGCGAAGGGACTTAGCCTTGGATTGGTTGGTATCATTACACGTCCTCTTTCTGGAGCTGTTGATTTTGCTAGCAGTACTTTAGATGCTGTGAGATCGTCAGTTTTTTTTAATGGAATTGTTTTATATAATTTTTTTAGAGTACTGGATTGTGAACAGTATTTGATGCATGCCCAATCTATAATGTAAACTTATCCTTAAACTTATTACTGGAATATGAATTTAAAAAGTATCTCTGTATTCAAGCTACTAAACGGCATTTTTGCTACATTTACGATATTTTTGTGTATTTTCTTTATTAGATACGTTGCTTGAACTAGTGAGCTCGAGGACACACATTTAAAATAAGTCGCAAATAAATTTGATTTGATACATCAAATTTTGGAATTTTAGTGCAACTGTTGGAATGGATGAAATGAAACCACTGCGCCCATCACGAGTCATATTTTCGGACAACATCGTACGACCATACAGCCAAAAAATTGCTATAGGAGCTCAAATATTTCGTGTAAGATTGGAATGATGCTTCTTTGACTAAATTCTGATTATCCATTAATATCTTTAGCTGCTTAAGATTTTGATATTATAAGATTGCTTGACAAAAATTTATACAATATCCGTAATATTCTTATAGATATTGTATAAATCATAATGGATATTATTCTAATGAATATGAAACTACATGTATTAATTTAACCATATTTCCACTCTACGAATTTGACTTGAGCAAGCTTTTCATTTGTTGGCATATCTTGGTAGGATGAAAGAATTACCAGACTTGAACATATGAATTCGGAAGAATTTCGGTCGACTTTTCGAAATGCACTTATCGATATGTATTGAATATTATATTGTGATATATTATGTGCCAAATCAATGATGTTTTGTTTTTAATTGATAACATTCAGTGAAAAGTAACGAATTATCGAACAGCATTTAGCGAAATTGTCTTTTTGGCGAATGGCTTTGCATGAGAAAGTGCTTTAATGTTTTTATATCATTCAATATGTATTTTGAATGTTCAGGAAGCTGATAACGGTTCTGTGGCTGATACGGATTATTTTTTGGCACATGCACCAATTTCTGAGAAGAGTATATTTATTATCACCGATAGGTTAAAATTTTAAAAAATCTGTTTAACTAAGTTTTCTAAAAATCAGTAGAGTTTAGGATGCTAAAATGCAATTCTTGTAGATGTTGAGTAATGTATGTTTCATTAAAATAGAAAATTTTTCTCACCCGGAATGACAGGAATACAATCAAGTCAATTTTTTTACATGTGTTGTAGAGAAGTGATTGCAGACGTGCAATGAATGTAAGAAAAAGTGATATGGTTGGTTCCTGGAATATTGAATGGCAAGTTTTATACACGGAAATGAATAGACCGACACTTTCGGATAAAACGATACTGATTGATTTGAGGAAGAAGCAAAAGGTTTCCTCAAATTAAGTATGTTAGGTGGAAGAGTGGTCGAGCTGATAGAGCAAGCTTCTGCAACTGTTAGTACTTATTTTTTTTTAAATCAAAATCTCCATTAAAATGCGTAGGATGTTTTTGTGTACAGATCTTCATTAGTTAGATCAGAGAAAGTAAGTGGAAGGAGTAAATAAAGGAGTTCGTATCATTAAGTTATCTTGATAAAGGTACAAAAGCATGCAGAATTGATATCAAGCGAATATTGAGGTGCGTGCTATTTGATTTTATTTTGTTAATCACGATAATTCGGTGACATTTCATTTGCTATAGGAGCAATTTGATCTCAGTTTTTTAAACATTTTTACGTTAATTCTTGCAAGTTTTATCCATTGCTTTCTAAAAGCAAGTTTATCAAATTTCTCATACCTTTTTTTTATTCATTGATCTTACTTTCAGGAAATATACAATAAATTACTAGTTGCTTATGAAGTTGAAGTTGGTGATGGTTGAAAAACCATTCTATTTATCTTTTTTGTCGTTGATGCGTTTTTTAATGCATTTCGCCATGAACATCCATACTTTATATTTCCTGTGATGAAAATGATAGTACATTGAAGATATAACTGCAGTTTTTATAATTTGATAATTATTCTTGTTTATTTGTTCATCATTCTGTGACATTCTATAGCGAATCTTTGATTCCATACTCCTTTTAGTTATATTTTTTGGAGAGTAAAAGATTCAGCAATTGATTTTCGGCTATTATGAATTCCTTACAGAATAACTATTTAATAAGCAAACGTCTTCTGGTCGTGACAGCTCGTTCTTTCAATGTTTCTGAATGATGGTTCTTGTCATACTTTTCCTTCTATGCATTTAGATTTTTCGAAAAATTTTCTGATAATATCTGTCGAAATAACTATTATGGAAAAGGTACGCTTAAGCATACCACACAGAATTTTACTATGTTATTAACTTTATGGAAAAAGCTCATCGAATGTAGTCCTGCATTATTGTTGTATTAATATTAAATTGTCAAGAATGGAAAGAAACGCATTGTTTTTCATACAAATTTTGAGTAGAACATGTTCTAATTTGTGAAATTAATAAATAGCAGAAAATAGGATAGCTATCAGTGCAGAACTGTGATTGAGAATGCTAACGATACCAATAATTGAAGTACTGTCATTATGAGAACTTACAATAGCATTTCAAAATTCCGCTTACAGTAGTGGTTTACCTCTCATCATTAGTTTGGAATTTGAATTTTGAAATGCTTTATATAGGACTGATCTATCTTATTTTTCACGAATACTTCATCTATTTTATGTTTTTTTTTCTGTAATTCATGATAAAAGTTACTGGTACTCTATGTTCTAGCAAATTTTTCTACAGAAAGTTTAAATTTTTATTCATTCGTCTATTTATTATTCTTTTCATTCCATTCATACATTTTGGAGAAATTATTCTGTTTAAGTATTTCTATTTAGACACAGTGACTGGATTGTTCAAATTACTGTATCAAATGTTTTCTTCTTTTGATGTCTTATTTACTGTGTTGTTCCTATTTATTTCACATGTTTTATGAATCACATAAACTTTTGCTTGTTTTTAGCTATCACCGTTCGACATTTCACTTATTGCTGTGATCAATATATTATGAAAAACTTTTCGAGACCACTGTTTATAATTTATTGTTCATTAAGTGATTCAGATTAGACTTACTACCAAAAATAAATTATTTTCAAATAGGGAACTTTGAGATGGATAATATGCACTGTAAGTTTTCATAAATTTCTGCTCTTAGGAGGGAAAGAATGGAAACAAAATTTGTTGTGAACACTTTCAGAACCAGTTAACAAATTGATGGATTGATTTTACCCCAATTTTCCTTTTAGAAAACAATGACAAATTGAATTAGAAGTCACGACATTATCTTCACTGACTCATTGTGATGTTTCTTCAAATATTTGCAAAAAATGCAACGATATGTTAGGAATTATAATATCGGAAATAGTTCAATTTTTTCTCCTTCAAATCTTATGATGGATGCCATAAAATTGCAGAGCTATGAATACTGTGACGTCTTACTGATCGGCCTCAAAATTTCATTGATTTTCACTCTAGAAAAAGAGAGGGACCTATTAATTGTTGAATTGTAATGAAGATCATGTTTGCATGGTGTAATTTTTTTTTGATAACAGATAAGTAAGAACCACTGATAGTATTTAAGGCAAAAAATTATTTGGCTGGATTGGTAAATGTGATTTTTGCCACTAGTAGACTGCTTCAAGATTGGCATTTGAATCATGCTCTGATATTAGTTAGAATTTCCATTTTGTAGTATTTTCTTCTTCGAATAAGGG
Organism: Dirofilaria immitis; assembly: GCA_024305405.1. Lineage (NCBI taxonomy): Eukaryota > Metazoa > Nematoda > Chromadorea > Rhabditida > Onchocercidae > Dirofilaria > Dirofilaria immitis. The sequence goes on from JAKNDB010000086.1 coordinate 769,347, forward strand.
TTTTTTAGTTTTAATGCATACGTAATTTGAATGAGGATTTCGAATAGTTAAGATGTTTAAAATTCGTTTTTCATTACTTCGAATTTTTGAGCATGCAGGAAAATACTGGTGGTACATTCAATTATCTATTTATCTGATAGGAATACTATGGTGAGAAGCTTATACTTCATCTTTTTTATACTGGAAGAAAATTCCTTCGTATTTATTTTTCCTTTCTACGGTACCGAGACAAAGCCATTTAATTATAAGATAGATTTTATAATAAACATACAATTTCAATTGTTTTTCATCTGACAAAATCTCAACCATGGCTGATAATACTATCATGTTAAAAATAATCCGATTATCCTACTTGATGGCATTGATACTTCAATATCGGCGACTTATGTTCTTGCGTTTATACATGCAATACTTTGAAAATGATTTCATTTATCAGAAAAATGATGATTCATCATAATGATAATTCGCTTTTTCTTTGCGGCATTATTTATGTTCACTGGTGAAGAAAACGAATCCATTCATTTCAACGGTACAAAGAACACCCAGTCAATGCGACCATCAATATATCAATCATTTCGCTGTATTTATATTGTGGTATATGTGCTGTTACCACTGTATCTTTCTGAGGATACATTTCCTTACTTGACATCACTATTCTATCATCTGTGTTTGTATACTTTGATTATAAGAATTTTTGGTATGAAACATGAATTGAAAATAGTTCCCAGTATTTCTGACCTCATCCATTCATATGGAGACAAGATTTCCTATAATCTTCCAGTAGCAAATCGAATTCAATATGTGCTGTAATATCCTATGTAAAGGTTAGTAGTTGGAACAAATGAACATGAAGAACTAACTTCTAGACTCGCTATTGGTTCCTCTAAAAATCCGTTTTTGTATAGTGGATGATTTTAGCATGATAGATGTATATGGACCTACAGTAGATCGGTAGTGCATCGTTTCAAAGTAATCGTTGATTCTGGAATGCATATGATGGTAATTCTCTGAATCACAGATCCTTCGGTGATTTATCTTATCTCGCTGAATTTTGAAGGATATTGTCGAATGTAACTAATTGTCTCTCCTAAATGCATCTTTTAATTTCTTGCTGCTATTTGCCATCATACCATAAGGGTATTGGGTCGGAAGAATCTTTTCTTGAAGTTAAATCAAAGCCTTAAATACTTTTCTTTCCGAGCGCTTTTGTAGTAGTTGTTTGCTGATTTCTAGCTTCACTCTTTTCACTGTGCCAATATTTTCGAATAGGACTTTTTTTTTACTCTTTGCAATAAACACTTTACCAGTATCATTCTCATCATCGCCATTTATGAAAATTCACCTCATTATCACCACAATATATAGAACTGTTAATCTATTTGCGACATTCTCGTTTAAATCAAAGCAGCTAAATAAATAATATAGGATGTCGCTTCCACTTTATCACACTCGTATTTTCTTCCATTCGATATGAGGATGACAGGCCTTACGTGATATATTTCTATTTTGTGAATTAAAAAGATGGTGATGATGGAATGGATTGTGATGACGCGGCACTGCTGCTACTTCTCCTGGGCATATGATTATCACATATTTGTTCTCATTTCACGTTAAACATTCTTCATCTCCATCTCTGTGCAGCGACCATTGCAACATATACTACTTCTTCAAAGCGTTTATAATCGATTCAAAATATCTGAGTGAAGCGCAGCGAGTTTCCCCTCTTCTGGCTGTGTAATGTTTATCGAACATATTCAGTTTTCTCACTTCTCCCGACTCATCATCCATTCATCATTCATTGTACGCGTGCTTATATAGTAGTAGCATCATCGTTAAATTTTTATTGTAGGTGAGATTGAAGCGAACAAGAGAGAAGTCATGCATAGAAGTTCAATGTTCGATCTATACAAGTCCATAATCATAATCTGAACTTTACTCAATTCTTTTTGCAGTTAATAGGGTGAAGAAATTGAAGTACAGCTTTTTAGTTGCGTATTTTCTTACAAAGTAAGAAGAAATGGTTTTTCATATTCGAGATATCAACATTATGAAGAGAGATGCTGTGTAATAGATAATTTTTTACTTTATATCTAAAAGCACTTACGATAATTATAAAATAATAGATGCACCAGATCTATAAGCAGGAAATCAAAGTGGTTATAATAGAGTTATGTGAACCGAAAAAAAGTCAAAATTTCTTTTGCTTCCTATTGTGCACTTTAGTTATACTATTTCCATTATCATCATCATCTCCGCTAACATGCCTAGTAGTGTTGATGGTTGTTGTCGTCTGATTTCTGTCACTGTTATTTACAGAGGTTTATTCACATTACTTAAATCTTATCATCTCTTTAGCTAACTTGCGGCTCTGCAGTGAATACTTATCACTTATAGTCTGGGAAATGAAAGATAGCATTTTGACATATGGAAGTATACGTACGGCCATGAAAATGACCGTTTCTGTGAACTGCATTTTTGTTCACAGATGTTGTGGCTGCATGTGAAACATCGCATATCAGAGACGCGATGTTTATCTGTCTGATTGAGTGATTGATGGGCAAAATTTCCACCGTGCCAAGTAAGAAAGACTACATTTTTAAGATAATTATAGAGAATAGCAATAAGATTCATATAAGGACTTAGACTATTATTGCATGCAAGAAAAAACAGCATGAAATAGGACATCACGTGTTTAGTTAAAAAGTGACACCCTCCTACTTCAAGCAAGGAATCGATCAGTTGGAGCCTTCGGTGGCCATTCTTGAGATTAGTTTCAGTCTTTACTTAGAGTTTTGAATTTTGAATTTGTCTTTCTAAACTTTTCAGATGTTTTATTTCCACGACCAGTTTCTTTAGTAAATGTTTAAGTTACAAGTCACAAGAAATATTTTATTCGCCAGTCAGAAAAATCGTTTCACTAATGTTTTTCGAAATTAAGCGTAAACCGTCGCAGTAGCAACCTAGTGATGTCATCGGTTTGAGCTTACATATATATAATATATAAATAATGTCGTCTTTTGCTGTCATCGACGATGTATCATTTTTATCCTCTCTGTCCTTGCATATCTCTGGGATTTTCTTCTTCTTCCTGCTCCTCTCGTCTACATATATCCTTCTTCTCCTCCTTTCGCCTACACAGTTTCATTCCTCAACTTTTAAATACACTGTACATTCTATTTCTGTAGCGTTTCGACGACCTGTTTTAAGTTATTCTTATAAATGATCGCCACAATGCATTTCAGTGCGATGGTTTACTTTTACAGTGTCGAGCTTTTGACATTTCGCTAATTTGCTTCACTTCCCTTTTATTGTAAAAAGTAGTTGCCTGTGTTATGTTTACAGCAAATCGGTTATTTATTATGATGAATCGGTTATTGATTTTTGAAAACCTTATTCCGTTCATTATTACGCAAAGCAATGTAATTCGAAAAAAATAGATGCTAATATTTCGGCAGGTTTTTTCATTTTTGATCTCTGTATATACATCGATATTCAATACCTGGATCGTAAGCTAAGAACTATTTGTGTATTGTAAAGGCATTCAGTCGCTCGTGTGTCGTTTTTATAGGGAATTCCAAAATTTTCCCAAAATGTTTTAGGTTGTGGATGTTTTGGTTGTATGTACAACCGTCAATAGGCAAATAAAAATGCCTTCACAAAACGGGGCTACCGATGAGCGCGCAAAGCTTTTTCGTTAAATATATCTAGTAAGTTCAATTACATTTTTTAATATCAAGAAAAAATGATATTCTTTTATGTGGAAATTGGTCATATATTTAATCTTAGCTATCAAGTATTATCGTACGTTTTGGGCTTGATGCAATATTGTGCTCGCTATGACAACTTTCCTCCCGACGAAATAGTTTGACTTCAAAGTTTAGTTGTGATGGAACAGAAAATTCCAAGAACTATTCACACTTCCGTGCATAAAAATTGTCTCATTTTTGCATATAAAAGTCATGGAATAACTGCAGACAAATATGATCTTTTTCTTCCTGAATAGTTGATCTTTCCGTCCTATTACAGTAATATCAGCAAAGCTGCATGGCGTTAGCGGTTTATTTAGTAAGCCACCAGATGTCTACGTTGAAATGATTGTTGATTCTGTCACTTCCAGAAAAACTGCGGTTCGGAAAAAGACGAATGTACCACAATGGGATGAGCAAATGCAGGTAGGGTGATATAAAAATTACTGGATATTTTGTGTTATATTTTTTTACAACTTAATATGCAAAATGTTCCTAGTATGAGGATTCGATTTTGCTGCTAAATGTTGTGAATTATTTTCTTATGATCGATTAACACAGTTTAGTATACTTAAATATTTTATAAATTGATTCACTTCGAATCGATAAAATTTAGAAAATGATTTCAATTTCATTATTCCCTTTTTTCACATCTGATTTACTATGGAAAGCGATAGCTTCATTGTATAATTGATTATTGAAGCAACAAATGTTATATTTTAGTAGCTTTACAAATTAAAATATTGGGATTAAAATCTTTTTTCATTTATGTAATTCATGTTTAATGCACAGATTCAAGTCCATGAATCATCGATTCTTGAGTTTCGTGTATTTGGAAAATCAAAATTGTTCGAGGATTCATTGATTGGTCAGAAAATTCTAAAAATGTCTCATGCAGTCAAAAAGAATCAGACAGTGGGAGATGTAAGTTTGTGATGACATTTTTGCAAATTTCTAATTCTGTTTTTGTCCAACTTTAGGATACATTTAATTTCTTCTTATTATTAGATTTTTACATTTCTCTTTCCTCCGTTACGCGATTAAAATATGCTACATCCGTCGGAGCTTTCACATAAATCCTCTTTGGCCTAACAGTCATTTTATAATGATATTTTGATCTGGAAATTTATTTTTCTGCATGAAGTGTAGTTCCATTCAAATTTCATCGACAAGTTAGAACTAAAGAAAAGGCTGCAGTACCGCTGAATATTATTTTATGTTCAATGATTATCTGTCTTAGTTTTTTTGTTCCAACGATCTTTTTCATTCATTTTGCTTTGTAATTTACTCTTTATCTTAGTTTTGTTGAATTCCCATCGTTGTCATTTTACTACAATTGTCATAGTTGATGCACAAGATTTTTTTCTTCATTTTGGAATTAAAACTATGATGCTACCAGTTCCGCAAATTTTTGCTTTCCTAATTGGAATAGATGAATGAATATGGAATATAAGACTACTTTAATCACAGAGTGAAAAGTCTTTGGGAATGAAGCAAGTTCCATTCAATTTATGCAGGAACGAATCTCATGATTCAGAAACGTGATCAGCACTGCATTTTGACTGCTACAAATTTCTAGTTTTTCTTCTGTACCGTTATGGTACGACAACTAGTGTATTAATATTAATGATGCCTTAAACTTCATTAAAAATACTTAATATCCTTGGCATTATAAAAGAGTAGAATTATAGTTTTTATGTTTATGGTGATTTATACGACCATCCTTCTAATAATATCACTATTTTTTCAGTTGACAATACAAAGATGACACTGCAGCTTTCTTCACCAAAAGATATGGCAAAAGTAGGCGAACTGAAGATTTTATTATCTGGTGCCGTTATACGTCCCAAGAAAAAAACGTGGGTGAGTATGATTTAATCAGCAGTACTATCAGTTGGTAACTGGAACTTGTGCATGGAATAACAGGAAAAAATAAAGTTATGTAGTTTTTCATTACGTCGAAATAAGAGCGCATATTTTAATACGACCACTTTCTGCTTTTAGGATGTTGCACATAGAGCCAGCTATTTGGCAACCTTTCTTACACAGTGCTGAAATCTGTCTTATTCGTCTGAGTATGTTGCTTTGTTTAAATTCAGAATTTGTCTCAGAAAGATTTTATTCACTTTTGTACTATGAATGTTGAGCATATAGTACTATAAATGAATTCGTTACATAATTGGCTGGTATATAACTATATTCTATATATCTTGATTAAATATCAGAGTGATTATCATCTGTGATGCTTTTTTCTACTCTATATTACAGTGGAATGTTTTTCCATTCTTCCGATCATAATGCTCTATGATGTGAATTCCTGAAAATTCTGAAGCATTTTTTTCGTATATAGTTCTTGAATAGGATGTAGTAAGTTCTTTCAATTCTTCCCGTCACAAAAAATAGTTGTTTGTAAATACCACAGCTTGACTGTAACATTTATTTACAGATTCAATTAGTCATGGAACTAGAAGGGTATACTTTGCTTCGAAATGATGATAAAAATTATATTATTAGAGTAGTGGCTCTTATCATTTTTCGTTTATAAACTTAGCTTGAAATGAATTGAATTTATTAGTAGAATATGGTTTATTTCGAAGATTCTAGAAAAGTTTATTGATTGAAATTTCCAAAAGAGATATAACAGAAGAGATACTTTTTATATGAAAAGCAATACAAAAAAAAATTCCATGCACTGCATGTTTAAAACGATCATGGTGAGTGCGACTGTTCTAAAATGAATTACATTTTATTAAAATGAAAAGAAAAAAGAATAAGCAGTGATTTCTAATAAAGTTGTAGGAAATCGGAGAATCACTTCTATATTATAAGTGCTGTGGAACTTCATCTCGTAGATGGAATCCATTTTCTGAATTTTTTAGCAACCTTTGTTTTGTTTGCGCAGCAAATTTCTGCCTACAAAATTGTTTTCCTACCAACTTTTTGAAAATTTGTTTTTAATTCTGGTTTTCTATCATTAATCTGATTCTCTGCACTGCATTTTCACTTCTCCATCGATTGGTCCAGTTTCCTCTCATCAGCACTACCAACGGTTTATTCATTTTCGTTTGTCAGATTGGTTTTATTTAATATTTTTCTCAGTAATCTGCTAAATATGAATTGGGAAGAAGAGAAATGAAAGACGAAAGTAGAATTTGCGTGGTTTTTTTTCGTTTTAATAACTTAAGGTTTTTATAAAGGGTAATGTAAAAGATATTTGAAGGATGTGCATAAATTCCGGTGTATGCCAGTGATTGCATACGTTGCCTCTATTGAGCATATTCTTATATCGAGCTTTTTGTGTACAATTTTCGTATTTCGAGTCAGTATGAAGTTTTTATTTTTCTTTTATAACTATATATCGATTTTGAGTTGTGACAGGACAGTGTCACTATGCAATGCTCATTTTTCATTTGCCTTTGCCGAAAAATTAGAAATGGTGATTAATAGTTTACAGCGATGTAATAGATTATATTTTAGAAAGCTCGTGCTAATGTTTCAAGTAATATTTGAACATGCTGATACGCGATGAAGATCGCTTGTTAAGGAAATGATCTGAATATATTCCCATTATTATTGTCATTTCGAGTAAATAATTTTTGAAAGTCTTCCTGCATGTTTGATTAACAGATTCCTGCAGATAAGTTTTATAGATATTTATAAATTTTTTCATCATTTTTGTGCTGTTCTATACATAATCAACCGCAATAAATGGTTATTACTCTTCCTATGTTTTTATGTTTTTTTTTCATTATCTATATAATTCTTTGAGAATACATTCACTTTATTCGTTCGTAATATCTTCATCAAATTTTCAAGTCATTGCGTTGGGAGATGCAAAATCACTTGTAGATTGTATTGATGTTTTCATAATGTTAGAAATTTGAAGTACGATTATTTATTAATATTTGTTTTATGCTTATGTTTTATGTTTATTTAAAAATCTTGATTGTCTGAAATTTATTTTTTATTAAATTGGACCTTAGTTTTTATCTTTGTAATTTTTGTGAATTATATTAATTTACCTTCAAAGTTCCTGAAAAATTTTTGGAAAATCACATCTTCTGTATTTATTTATTCTTCCGTTTCAAATATTTGTCCTCAATGATAGATGTGAAATTCAGAATATTTTAAATATGAGGAAGAAATTTTCAGGAGGCGGTCGTACTATTGAAGGGCACGTTGGTGAAGCATCCACGTCTTGCCCGAATAATATGACGAATGGGGTTCTTGTTACTACCACTACCAGTTCTACTTCAGCAGCGAATAGTATTAATCGAAAGAATAATTCTGGTGATTTGCGTGTAATTATATCAGAATGTTTTTCAGTGGCTTCCATTGGAGGTCTTCTTGGAGAAAATTTATACTTAATGCTTACTGCATGTTTCAAAGCATAGAGTGTTGTATATACATAAATCGTTGCAGGAAAAAGTAGAGACACTATGCTTTCGCAGACTCTAGCTGGTTCAGCCGTAACTGATGAACCTTTGCCAGAAGGATGGGAATTGCGTTACGATGCTTACGGACGAAAATATTATGTAGATCACACAACAAAAAGTACAACATGGGAACGTCCAAGCACAACGCCATTGCCATTTGGGCAAGTTAATATATTAAAAGTTGTATAAACGAAATATATTTTCTTATTTTTATAATTACAATTTACTGCTTCATACTTCTTAACTACATATGAAATTTCTGGTTTGATCGTGATGCAAATTATTAAACGAAGGAAATAAGCATCAACATAAATCGAATAAATATCGTTATATCATTAATAAAACGAAATAAAGCATGCTGTTTTATTTTATACCATCGGTTGTTTTTAGGCATCATAACTTCTTTGATATGGTTTTCTCGGAAATTTTCGTATATATATTATCATTAACTCCATAACAAAGCGATAAATGTCCTTTAAAAATGTGGTTTTTGGATATAATTTTAATGTCTGAACCTTTTTGCAGATGGGAAATGCGGCGTGATCCTCGAGGCCGTGTATATTATGTAGACCATAATACAAGAACAACCACATGGCAGAGACCTACGGCCGATATGCTAGAGGCACATGAAATGTGGCAGTCGAATAGGGACCAAGCAATGCATCAGTGGGAACAGAGATATTTGCTGCAGGTATTATACTGAACTTTGATATTCTTCACCTCATTGCTGGTATTTAACGAACTATATAATTATTTAAGATGACGTTCATTGTTATTTCTGCATTGTAATATTATGTTTTTGATGATCAAGAATTATATTATTCGCTTTTAAGTGGAGGATATATGAGATTAACAAACATCAATAGCTAACACATCTAGTATGGTATATGAACTAAGCATTCTTCCCAAATTTCATATTCGGTGCTGGTTGGGATTTGTAAATCATTCACTCTTATTTTTCGCGATATATTTTCTGGGAATAATGAGCAGTGCTGAAGTAACTTTAGTTTAAAAATTATTGGTATGTTTAATTTAGATAAGTTTTATCTAGGATAATGATGTTGTTTCAGTCAAACGCGATGATATCAAACGATGATCCATTGGGTCCATTACCAAATGGCTGGGAAAAACGTGCTGATCCAAATACTGGACGCATATATTTTGTCAACCATGTTAATAGAACGACACAATGGGAAGACCCACGTACTCAAGGGTATATTCAAATCATCTTTGTAGTATTTGATGGTTTTTGAAAGCCGAGTAGCGAGAAAAATGAAATGAGAATAGTTATTATTAAGTAACACATGAGATTGATTTTGCGTTAATTAAATCCAAAATTACTGCATTTTTTCTGTTCTAAAGCTTTTTAAAATGAATTTCTTTATTTATTGAAATATTCCTGAAATGGAAATAATTTTCTCCGCGTAAAATAAGTTTTGTAGCTTATCTGATGAACCGCTACCGGACGGTTGGGAAATGAGATTTACGGAGCAAGGAGTTCCTTTTTATTGATCATAATACGAAGTCAACTACTTATAATGATCCTCGTACTGGGAAGCCCGTAGGACCTTTAGGTGCAAACGGGTTGCCGATGAGCTTCGAAAGAACATTTAGATGGAAAATAGCCCAATTTCGCTATCTGTGCTTGGTAAGTTATTTGTTAAATATATATCAGAATACTTTTATTACAAATGGTTTTGTTTTTGGAATTAGCCAAGATTTAATATATTACATTATCAAGAATTTTTGATGGAGTTTGAATTTGATGGATTGGAAAGTATAAATCGGATGGAGTGAAGAGAAAGAGTTCTGGAAGATATTGCAATTTGTCTAATTTTTTCCAGTTGAAACCAAAGTTTTTTTTTTCAGTCGAACAGTATTCCAAATCATGTGAAAATTGCTGTTTCTCGGAACAACTTGTTTGAGGATTCATATCAGGAGGTGACTTTTAAATTTGTCATTTTGATGTGATCAAATTAATGAACAAGGTATCATCTGGAACCGTAGATAATAATATATGATATGTGCAATCAGTCTTAGGCAATTACAGATAATGCGAAAGAATCCGGTGGATCTTCGTAGGCGTCTTTACATACAGTTCCGCGGCGAAGAGGGTCTCGATTATGGCGGCGTCGCGAGGTATTTTTATTGTTAGCAAAAGACAAAATAATGCATTTATTGGGCAAAATAATGCATTTCTTCAGAGAACAAGATTGATTGATAGCAATAATTTTTTATTTACTTCGAATACAAATGTGAGTTTTGTGATTTCAAAGGATGAATTTCATTACAGTCTTTTTCCAAAATTTGTTTGGCTATTTTTTCTATGGCATTTCCATATCGTTTTAAAAGGTTTGAAAAAATTTATCCATTTCAGGGAATGGTTCTTTCTGTTGTCGCATGAAGTACTCAATCCTATGTATTGTTTGTTCATGTATGCTGGAGCAAATAATTATAGTTTGCAGATCAATCCTGCCTCATTTATTAATCCTGATCACTTGAAATATTTTGAATGTATTGGACGGTTTATCGCCATGGTGTCTTTTTGAATTTTTGTTTCCATATGTTTTTATATGTTTTTGTTACTTTATTCTTTGTTGTGAATGAAACAGTTTAATTTATTTATTTTGCTGGGTAATTGAATTCTTAATTGTTCAATCTAAGGCGAGCTATATGTTTTGTGTCTTACAGTAGTCTCGCTAGTCTTAGTTTCTTTGTTAAGATTATTTCTTCATATTTTTTCTTGATTGATTTATTTGTTTTCAGGCTCTTTTTCACGGAAAATTTATCTATAGTGGATTTACAATGCCTTTTTATAAGAAAATGCTCAGAAAAAAGTTTACGTTGAAAGACTTGGAAAGCATTGACGCTGAATTTTATAACAGTTTAATATGGATCAAAGACAACAATGTGGATGAATGTGACATGGAACTCTACTTTGTTGCTGATTATGAGTTACTGGGTGAAATTCGAACTCATGAGTTAAAGGAGGATGGCGCTGAATTGGTACACATTCTGTACACTTTAATTTGTTTTATAGTAAGCAAGGATTGGGAATCGCTCGTTATTATAGGATTCAAAAGCCTTTCCTTGTGCTCTAGCCATATTGTTAACAATGAATACATATGCGGTGTTGTAGGATTTTAGAATTGGAATGGAATTATCTCATTAATTGCGTTAGTAATAATCAAAATTTTGCTTTACAGGTTTCAGTGTTTATCAACTGGTTTTTCTCTTATATGTGTTATAGAAAGTATGTGAGAAAAATAAGGAGGAATATATCGAATTGTTAATGGAATGGCGATTCAACCGTGGTATTGAACAACAAACACGAGCATTCTTCACTGGTTTTAATTCTGTTTTTCCGCTTGAGTGGTTGCAATACTTTGATGAGCGTGAACTGGAACTACTGCTTTGTGGAATGCAAGATGTTGATGTTGATGACTGGCAGAGGAATACTGTTTATAGGCATTATGCACCACAAAGTAAACAGGTAAATTTTGGTAACATAAGCCTCTAAAATTTATTGAGTAGGAAATGATGTTAGCTTTTTAACAATTAAATTTTCTAGTCAAATGAGTTTGCATAATTAAATGCAAAGAAAAAAGGTCAATGTGTTATGATATGTTGTCTTTCTTATCTTTATATGTGAGATTATCCCATAAAATGTGATGGAAATTACACCTAATACTGTTGCTGAAAATTTCCTCTTTTATTGTACTTGTTTCCTTCATAATAGGAAATGTAAGATTTCAGAGATATAAAATTCTGAATAAAATCTTACTTATTATTAATCAGTTTCATTCCATCTAAATATGGCGAATGAGACGACAAGCAAGAGAAAAAAATGAATGCTTTATCAATTTTTATTTTCATGAACTTATTGTCCTTCATTTGCAAGTAATTTAGGTCATGTGGTTTTGGCAGTTTGTTCGTTCACTAGATCAAGAGAAACGCTCGCGCCTTCTGCAATTTGTTACAGGAACTTGTCGAGTACCTGTTGGTGGTTTTTCTGAACTGATTGGTTCGACAGGTCCGCAACTATTTTGCATTGAGCGAGTTGGCAAGGAGAATTGGTTGCCACGTTCGCACACTTGCTTCAATAGACTTGATTTGCCACCTTACAGATCTTATGAACAACTTGCTGAAAAACTAAATAGAGCTATTGATGAAACAGAAGGTTTCGGAAATGAATAAAGCCGTGAATGAAAAGTGTAATATACAAATTTCTTTAGGGTGTTCTAGATTTTGAATTTCTATTCTTGCAAAAACTACTTTCTGTAAGTAAATTTGATTTTTAATACATCAGCTGTTAGTAATTTGAACATAATTTTACCTGGTACTTTAAGTCTTTCTAATTCCTATGACGCACTTTTCCCGATATATCACATTTATTGGGGATTTAATTATATTAATTTATATGCCTTGATATTTATCACTTCAGTGTCTTCCTTAAATTCCGACTTCAAAGTCTTTCACATTTTATGAAAAAATCCCAGTACTCAATTTCCCGAATAAAGTAGAGTATATTTCGAATTCAATCGCATCATCTTAAAAAACACATTAAAATTTTGTACGTTCATAAATTTCCAATCATAAGTTTGTCCAAAATATCATTATATCGATTCAACCATCCGGTATTGGTGATAGCACAACTATATGTTCTCTATGATTATATACGAATTAAAAAACTTACAGTATTTGTTAAATCACTGTTTTAATATACTTATCAGGTTTTATGTGGCTGTAAGTTATGCTGTTTTGAATTTATCATTTAGTGGCAAATAACATTTCTCATAAAACATAGTATAAGCTAAAAATACATTTTTCATTTTTCTTTGAACAAGTTGAATCTGTGATATCATTTTTCCGTTGTGATACCGTTAATCATTATTTGATATGTTTATGGACCAAGTACTATTACTGCTATTATTATTTTCATTACTCTTTTGAGTATAGTACTATTACTACCATTTATGTTGTATATTCACCAGAATTAATACGTATATACGAAATTTATCATCAATAGCGTCAGTTTTCTCCAAATACTTTAATCAGTAGTTACATAAAAGAAATAGGACTGTCATATCTTCATTTATAGTAAGTAGAACATATAATCCTAGATATTGCAGTCTTCCGTCATCTGGAATGCAGATTTATTTTTCATACTGTCTTAAGCAAATATGACATAATGGGGGTTAACAATTTAACTGTGTTGTATCTTCATTCTGCTCTGAGTGTCAGATTTTGGAGGTTACACAGCTAACAGAGCGATAATTGCATCTAGCTTCCCAAGAAATTACGGAATGAAGAGGTCTCATATGTTAAAAAGTTATTTAAAGAGGGCATAAGCCTGAGGATTTCAATAATATGTTGCGTAGACATATACATATCTGTTTATCTCTTCCCTAAATGCTAGAAATTCATGTTGAAATTTGTTGCCATGTAATTTGGAAATCTTTAAAGCCATAGACATCATTGACTCCTGTTTTACAAGTCACGAAACTTGACAGTCCTTATATTCTTTATAGTGCTTCGCATGTGATTTTTACAAATCTTAAGAGTAATATAAAGAAATGAGAAATATCCACTTAGCATTTATAACAGGGATAAGTTTGAAACAACTGGAAGCAAACATTCAGTCCAATCGAAGTAAAGAGTTATTATGAACAAATGGATGTTGGAATTTTCTGCAGTCTTAAACTTCAGATGACAGAAACTTCTGAAAATTGTAGCGATGTAATGAATAACAAGTAACAAACGTTTTCGTTTACAGCACATACAAGTACCATACAACCATATTAAGCATAAAAATATTAGTATGAGAAATGTGGCAGAGTTCATAAGGGCAAGTAAAAGTTTGTCACCATGAGAAAAACAAAAGCACCAAGCGTAAGGCATGAGAATGTAGCAACTGGTCAAGAAACAGTCCAAGGAAGTATCATGTTTCTCTTACTGAGCTGGATGCAGAATAAAATGGAGAATATGGAGTTTTATGTGAAGATACAGCTGCTAATTCGATTAATTTCGTTTCTGTCCGATATAACGTTTTTCAGCTCCAAAATGCGATAAGAAATTTTAAAAAGTACTTGAGAAATGCTCAATGACCATTCTTCCAATCGTATTATTTACCATTCAAACTACGAGGAATGATGGTATATCCTTCATAACTAAATTGCAAGATAAACATTTCCAAGAATTTGTTACAACACATTTTAAAAGGAAAACAACAAATGTAGTTCTGAGCGCTCTGAACTATTTCGAAGTATGCATCAAGTTTTAAGCAATGAATGATTGATCTGAGAGTTGAATTATATCTCGTTCCGACGGTAAAGTTGAGCATGGTAACAACCACAATATTATCGGTCCTAAAAATCAAAAATCAAACCAAATTTTAGATCTTCCTATACAATATTCGCTAGATATTTTGCGATAACGAAGAAGTGAATTACCCAGGAAAAAGGCAAAAAAAAGAAAAAAGTAAAAAGAAATATATATGTATAATATAATTTCTTTATTAACTTTTCAAAATCATACCATTGCCACAAACTTTCCGTATTAGGGTTATTTTTGAACGTGACAGAACTACTCGATTATGAAATCCTTTGCGCTGCGCTGCTTCTACAGCCGTCTCATCGTTCAAAATCGCCTGTATCTAAATGAAACATTAATACATCTGTAAATAAATTTACTGCGACTGAATATGTTGGGCGCAATGTTGAGTCGATAATGAGTGATTTAGTTGATGCAGCAATAAGTTTTAGCTGAAGACGAAGCACGTAAAGCCTTAGCTAATAAAGCTCTAGATTTAGCTGAAAAGATAATAGTCACTTCTATGGTTGGTGGTAATGCAACCGGATGGTGAAGAAATTTTTAGGAAAAGATTAAAAAGTAAAGATTTTAAAAATGGGGAAGTTTCCATTGACGTTAGAGAAAGCAAGAACATGACAGCTTTAAATATATGAAGTGTGTCAGGTGGGCAAGTTAATATAGTAAATATAACAGAACTAATGGGTAAAATGTTTAATGGAAGCAAGAAAACAAAAACCATTATGGTTAAAGTTAAAGAAGCGCATGAAATATTGATTAATAAAGAAAGTGAAAGGTTAATAAATGAGGACAATATAATCAAAGGACTCCTTGATCTTGTTAGCAATAAAAGTATAGTATTTTTAGATGAAACAGACAAAATGGCAAAATATGTTATAGGTAAAAGATGAAGTCAATAAAGAAGGAGTACAAAGTGATTTATTACCACTGCTTGAAGGAACAACTGTTTCAATAAAGTATGATCATGTAAAAACAGACTACATATTATTACATATTATTTATTGCCTTTCATCCTTTTATCAATCTAAACTATCTGATCCTTTATCAGAATTACATCACACTATAAGTATTATAAGCCGAATTTAACGCTTTCCTTTCTATACTATTTTTATCTCCGATAGCTGATAAGCTAAGCTTATTATAATTCAAAGCAATCTGTACAGGCTTTAACACCTTCCTATACACCCAACCCCAACACTGACCTAACAAATTATTTTCATTATCTTTCGATATATTTTTTGGCACATTATTCGTTGTATTTTTCACCAAAATACCTATCAAAGGAGGCAATAGAGCCTAATAAAAATATTTGGTGTTATCTTTTATTTTAATCATGGGTATTCGATACATTTTTCTGCTAAATAGCACTCAAGTTCTACTCTCTAATAACTTTTGATTTCTTCAAATATCATATCACAAAAATGAAACTTTAAGAATGTCACACAATATTTCTTTTTCTAGTGAAGCTTGATTTCTTATTAAATTACCTGATCACAAGAAACTGCCAAAACGAACAAACCAAACAGCGCGCTTTCGATAGATAGAAAAACTGTATGCAATCTAAGAGAAATAATAGTAAGTATTGATAGATCTAATACATTTGTTATGATTATGGAATAATGAAATCGCTGAAATTTTTGCAAGCACTAACATTTTCGTATGATGTATGCTTTGTTCATAAGATCCTTTCATATCGTATTCATCGTGAAACATCCAAGTTGTCACTATTAAACTAAAAAAACGACTTATGTTGTTTCAAAAAAGCATCATACGTTGTAAAATATAATTGTTGTAAAATATGTTGTAAAATATAATTAAAATTAAGCTATAAATTACATAGTAAAATGATGGAAATGAAGTACGCTGAAAAGGTAAAATATGGGAAAAACAAAAGAGAAAATCTCGATATCTTCTTTAGTGAATACATAATTTTTCAAACTTCACGATCCACCTGCAAGCCAGATAAAAATACTCTTCAGTCAGCAAGGCTGTTGAAGACTTTAACTATCCGGCAAAAATCGATATAGCCTCTCTATTAAGCTACCAAAAAAGCATGATCTGCAATGCTAAAAATTTCAAAAACATGCCTTAGAGCATATGCTGATGACAAGCCAACATACAACAAAAACTGCAAAAATATTTCTGATTGTACTCGCCGATGCAGTTATTAACCCAGGGACCTTAAAACATTTGGAATTTAATAAATATATGATAAATGTGACATTATAACTGCGGGATATTATTTCACTTCATATTCGCTTATTTCATTTATTCTCTGAATCCAAAAACTCTGCACTGTTCCAAAAAAATTTTCCAAGATGAAAATCACAAATATTTGCGTCAGAAATAATCTTTTATTTTAAAATCTTTTTCTACGGATCCATGATTAAAATTCAGGCGTAAAATGACCATTAATCACATATCTTTTTTCATACAATTTCCGGAATTTATGATGACTAATAGAAAATATTACAGCACGGGAACTATAAAGCAGATATTATGAACCCATTTAGCGATAGAGAAAAGAAGCATATCTGAAAATATTTCAATGACAGCCCAAGCATACTCAACATAAACACTGCTGACAAATTGAATACAAGCTAACAGTGGTGATCCATTTTGCGAATACAGCGTCGACAAATACGGCAGTGATGTGCTCGTGGTGGTCTATAAGATTCACATCGAGTACAAACTGTCCAATCCTTTCCCTTGAAAATTATCCAAATTTTATTATTTTTCTCAAAAATTTCTCACGACATAACTTCCGCATTTTATTGCAAATCAGCCCAGTTAGACAATTCATTTTATGCCTCTATTGTAGCTTGAATAATTTTATGAAAATCATAAAAACTGAGAAATGACATCATTATAAAAAAAGTGTTGAACCCACCACAAACTTGTTTTTTCTCCTATTAGTTCTATATCGCTGTCCGTATTATTAGATTCACCATCAGGGATCAGCTTTGAAAAATGACTTTTATTACAACGTAATAATCTGCAAACACGCTGAAATAATTATTAAACATAAACAATAAAATTGCAATAGATATTTAAATTCTTCAACTATGAAAAAAGTTTAAACTAAGAGTGATTTAATTTATAACTTTCAATATGCATACACATGTATTTACAAAAATGAGCACAACATTCTTATCAGATGCCATTCTTCCTTTTTTAATTTAACATTTCAACTTTTGTTAATATTTTTCTAACTTACTAGTATTTGCTGGGATATATAAGCTAAAAGTTAGATAATGCATGACTGAATTTTTGAAAAGGAATTATGAATTAACGCACCCTTTTCGACTGATGGGTATAATACCTGGATCCGTAACCATTGCTCGCAAGTGGGATGTGAATGCGAAAAATAATACTGTATTAAACATTACTGCATGCAATACGCCCCATAAACTACAACTACTAATAAAAAGTAGTTTGCAAATAAGGCAAATTTTTTTGCAAACATATATTTACTTTGTATTTCTGTGAAGCTTAATGAATGCATGTAAGGCATTAAAAGTCAGAGCTTCACTAGAACTTTAGAAACAGATGATAAAATGTACACCACAATTTGAAATTAACGCAGTGCTTTATCTACCGTTATCGTTTTTTATAAGAACTACTATTAATGATATTTCCACATATTAAGAGGTATAACTAACTGAATAACATGGAATGTTTTCTGTTAAAGCATTGCAACTACATTCGAATTGCAAAATGAGTCAAAGCATACCTATGCATAAACGTAGGTATAATGAGCCATACTATGACTACATAATCAGCATAAACCATTGCTGAATAAGTAAACAAAGCACAAAAGATCCCACATAAATCACAACGGAATATCATCCTCAATGACAATCATTGCATCGACTAGTCAACATCGCTAAAGTTGAAATCAACTTGAATACTTATGCAGAATACTTGATCCAAATAAAAATAATATCTAAACCAAATCTGACCACTCAGACTCACCTTCTAATTTCGCCCGAGACAAGAATTTCATTACCAGTACCCACATAGCTAGCTGAAAAAGAAAATAATAGCCAAATATGAGCCGTTTTGCAAATCATGGTTCATGAAGGGAAAATATGTGAACGGTGCTGTACCGGTGGAAGATAGTAAAGCTACGCCTAGCATAACTTGACTTTTTGTGTACGGTAAGACTTCTCGGAGTTGTTCAGTCGTTATGTTTCGTAAGAATGTTCCAGTTTGCAAACTGCGTGCATATCATTTACATGAAAATTTATAATAAAAGGGAGAATTGATCAAATGTTGTTATGAGATATTTTCATCTTGTTAGTTAACGTCACTAATGTTATTATTAAGTAAGGTGAGATAGGAATATGCAAATAATTATAATTGAAAGGAAAATTACAAAAATTAAAACAAATCCAATACGGTGAATAATTTAGTTATTTAAATGATAATAATGCGATCAGCTAACACAATGTGCTTTACTTGCACTTACAACTGCAAATAGAAAATTGCAAATAGAAAATGCAAAAAAGTGCTGGGAGTTATCATTTAAACTTTACAAAATAATTATTATCACAGGTAATGTAAGTAAGGATGGATACTGAAGAGTATTTTTGCTACCTTTTAAAGAGAATTTAAGTAAATGAAGGTAGGAAAAACTGACAGCAATATCCATTACGTCCTTTTATTAGTAACAATGAAATTATTTCAATATTACATCCGTTTACCTGATTCCACAACCAAATTGTAAACATTTGCTCGCAATTATTTATTATTATTTAACATAATTGAATCGATACGACCATTTAATTTTAATAGTAATAATCTTCGTTTATTATTTATGGAAAAAAGATTCTAAATCCCATAAGAAATCATATATTAAACGAAATTGCTTAAGAATTATTGACAAATCACTGGAATTAATGAAGAAAAAATGTTCAGCTAATTTCTGAAGTGATTAAATATGATAATATTTTTACCCAAGACTTGAAATGAGCTATAATTATTAAATTATCAAATTTTATAATCGGTAATTAAATATTGCCTATTCAAATTAATTAAAAGCTTCTTTAGTGCAAGTATTATTGGTTTGATAAATAATTCAAGACAAACAGTAAGTGATTTATAATTTAAAAATAGGCATCTCATCAAATTATATTCGAAAATATTAAAAAGTTAGATGGCATTAAATTACTAATCCATCGCATTTTAATACACACTATACATAAAAAGAAATCTATACATAAAAATCTATACATAAAAAAGTGAGAAATTGATAAGCAAAGAAAATTGATAGCAGTAGAAATCAATTCACACAATGGAGAAATTTTTATCATTTATAAGAATGTTATTTATAAAACCTACGTAATAATTACGTAATAAAATATACATTAAAAATTAGAGACGTCCATCCATAATCTTACCATATTTATCTCCCATACTGCGATGCACTCTCTAACGGTAGTTAAATTTTTAAATAAGATCAAGCAGTTTTGTATAAATTAGTGTAATTTGTCGGTTCATCACTTATTTCCTACAGGCTGATAGCAGTGATTTGAATTGATTTATTTAAACAAAATTTCTTGTCGTTGATTTCAACTGGAATTTAGCAAATCATCGATATAATCTTTGTATGGAATATGTGAAGGATAATCGCAGCTATCTCTTACTTTTTATTTACTGATTGTTGCAGTAATAGCGGTAGTAAACTGAATAATTTTTCCATTTGTTCTAGATATTTTCAGATAAATAATATGAAATGTATCATTTAATAAATAAAACTACGAGTAGTGAGAAAAAATATTCTTTCTTTTTTGCGTTGCAACAAGGTACACAGAATTGCAAATTTTTATTTCCACTCAAGCTACAAACGTTGTCAAAGACAAAGTCCAAAGACATCAATCTCGAATTTGGATAATTAAGCATTAATACGATAACGAACTCAAAGGAAAAAAAAGGAGACAAAAGAAACCTCGACTTGGTGCAATCAACCGATCTCGTTAAAGCACACCCTCCATAATCTTGTTCAGGATCCTTTTTCTTCGTGAGTAGGGGATCCTGCTACAGTTAAGTTGATCATAAGAAATAGGGTCTTTGTTAGCATGAAGGAAATACAGCTCGTTAGCAATGATAAATACGGACAATTTTAGCTCACATCTCACATTATATAGTAAATACTCACAACAATATATACCTAATCATGTGAACTTCAATACAAAAGAATTATTGAATTCTCTGATTTTCTGGTTCTCCTCTCGATTTCAGCAATACTCATATTTTATTTTATTACGGAACGTTTTCGCACGTGATATCACGCTAATACACATATGAAGCTAAACAATATGTTGTGTTTATCATTTTGCTATGATACTTATGTTCACATATTTTTAATTTCATCAAAATTTATATATAATTATTCAACAATAATTATAAGATTTATATTTTAAATTTAGGATTATGAAATATTTTTCTATTATATAGTTCAGTTCTTATTAAATAATACAAAGATCTTTTTTCTGACTTAAAATATTCATTTATCAAATTTTTTTGACCTATTTATTCTTATTTTGAGGAATGCTTGGCGATGTTAAATATATTTGAAAAAAAGTGGAAGTGAAAAAATGTTTGTAGACCAGACGAATTGATCGAGATTATGAACTTTTTTAAAGATCATGTTAGACCTTATTTTCGACTAAAAGAATAAGTCACTGCATTGGTATCTGAATTCTACTATTGATTCTGGTCAGAAAAAATTTCATTCGATTTACCAATCTTACCGCAGCAGAGATTTATTGGATCATAACAAATTTTATCAGGCTAATGGGTGTCTTTCCAAAATTTTCATTATCTTTTAACATTATATCATCTGTTAATCTAGCATTATAGGTCAAACACCCTAGCAAAATTTCGAAATTAAGTCATTCGAAAAATCTTTTAGCTGCCTATTCTTCTAATTATTCATCAAAAATTCTATTCATGCTAACTACATCCTAAAATTTTATCATTAAAGTGAATGCTATTCTTTCATTTTCAGTTTTACAATAATTTTTTGTTCTGTTGCTTTATTTTTTTATGATTCATTCCATTTTGAATGAAGAACTGATATATCTGAAACACATCCCACTTGCGCTTCCTTTTTAGTCAAAACAAGCAAATAAATTAAAATTTCTAGGAAAAAATTGGTACTTTCCGGTTTTTAAATCGGATTTAATTTTCATCATCATTTGCTTTCTACTCATTATATTTCTGGCGCTATATGAATTATTCTTTTTCTGTCCTCGTCTTAGAAGTTTTAATTTTTTGTTTTAAAATAATTTTACTTTCTAGGAAAAATCGGCTTTATTATATCGCAAGTTTAAATTTTGATAATTAAGATTATTTTTGAAATTGTAGATTTAGAAAAATTTTCCAAAGAACATCTCCAGCCGACTTCACGATTTGGAGTTTCACGACATGCTTGAGTTAAATTTAAAGACAATTCTCACTGAATTGCATCTCCTCGTTTTGTAATCATTCCAAACATTAGGTTTCTCTACTAGAAAATGTCTAATGTTCTTTATCTTTCTCAAATATCGTACTGAATTGAATCAAACTCGAAGCGGAGACTACTAATATCATAAAACAAACAATTCGAAATACTAATCGAACGAAAGTCTTCATTTGGAGTTAATGTTCGAATTTCTAACTTACCAATAGTGATTGGTTTCAAGATTTGGCGATATCTTGAAGTATTGTGGATCTAAAAAAAAGAAAAAACTGCCAACTTTAAATTTGAGAATTCGTATCTGAAAGCTTAATAAAGTTAACCATTGATATTAACTACTATATTTTTTTCTCTTTTCTAATTTTTGAATTGTCAATTTTATTCACCGCTTATTATTACATTTAGAAATGTGAAAACATTTTTATACTAAGATATTGAATTCAAGTATCACTTTGACTACTTCAATGATCGCAATTTATTATCGATAAATGACTGGTAAGGACTACATAAATATATAATTACAATTTCTCATCTTCACTTTTTCTTTAGTACCAGATCTAGTATGATCCAAAGTTTAATTCGAAAGTGGTTCCATATTTGTTGACATAACATAAAATCAAACTTTATTAGTCAAAAATGTAAACGAACTATGGCAAAAGCAATTGCCAAAAACATGAATAAAATCAATTAGCTTTTTACTTCCTCAAAAAAAATAGTGTAAATGTTTGATATATTAAGATTCTGATAGCTCTCTTTTCAACCAAATGAAATGACTGATGATATTTTTGACGATAGAAACAATACATATATGAATATAATAAACTACTGTACTTGACCATTCTTTGATGTGTGGAAGATCATGATAGCATATCTGCTCAAAATTAAATCAATTTTATTTTGGCTAATACAGATTTAGAAATAAGCAAGCAAGAACTCTCCAGTGATTTCATATCCACAACGACTTTTCTAACACATTTACATTTGAATGAACAATTTAAGATGGAAAAATTTTTTTTAAATTGGGCATTTCTTTCCAATAAAAAAACATTTTTTCTATTCTATAGGAAGGCCATTGGAAATTTCATTATGACATGTTAATTAAATGAAAATCAGTAATTTTAAAAATTAGATATTGAGTTAAGCAGAAAATTATGTAATGATATTGTTTGTAATTTAGTCACGCAGACAACGATTGCTGAAGTATTCATTTTATCAAATTAATGTGGAAAAATATACATGAAGCTAAAACTATTCATTAAGTTCAGGTTATTTATTATTGAATGGAAAAATTTCGTTTTTATTTAGGTAAATTCATCTTTCAGAAGCACGGAAATGCTCTCCTCTTGGTTAAGATTTTGAGTATATAGATTACTTCGTAATGTAAGATTCAGAAATACTTCTTTCCTTGTAAAAATACGCCATAGTAGAAAATAACTTCAGATGAAAAATGGTTGGTTCCATTTCAATCACTGCCCGCATTTTATAGTGTTTTGTTTTGGTATTTAAATGTTTGTTAAATGAACTATTCATTTTTGAATTAGATGTTAGCATCAAAAATACTTTCATAAGCTTGTCTAACTGAAAAAAATTATGAGGAATGGCTAACTGCCGGCTAATCTTAGATTTTAAAGATACAAATATTCAGCTGATACATAATTTAATCAGTTTTTTCTTCTGAAATCATTTTCTGAAACTTACATTTCGTTCAGTTTCTTTAAGAGATTTTTCGCAGTAACCAATTTTAGATCATAGTATAGATTTGATGATAATATTTTGATTTCGATTTCCGAATAAATTTTTATCCTTCCAAATCGAATAAAAGTTTTATCAATTGGTAAGAATTAAACATATTTGTTCTGATATCCTTCACGTTTTAACTGATTGTCTTTTAACAGCGATTCGTGCTTTATTATCGAATTCCTCATAACTAGGATGAGAAAGACCATTGCAGTGTCAGAGTGATTATGCGGAAAAGCTGATTATAATAACTGTCGAAATATTTTCATAACTATCATAATTCCCAACTCTTGCAATACATTCATGTCAAATTTGAATAATATTAAGTATGCAAATGTTTTAAAGACAAAATTGAGCTCATCTTTATCGATCTCATTTTGCTTTTTACATGAATAACATTTTAAAACTTATTACTATATACTTATTGGTTAAAAAATTATTCTGTCGAAAAATTTCAACAATAGACATTTAAAAAATGCAGGATATATGATAGGCGGTTTTAAGAAAGAAGACTATCTTATGTTTTTTGTTTAAAGCACTGATCGAGATTGATCAAGCATTAATGATTAAAAATAGTAAGCAAAAACGAAGAAATCTGTGATGAACTGTAAAAGGAGTTTTATGAATTGAGAAGGGTAGGTAGCAATGTGTCCTCGTTTGCCCTATTTATTCTCTTTATAAATTTTTTGTCATTGTGTCAGATTAAAGATATCAGGAAGAAGAATTCATCTAATCAATGAAAATAATTATATTTTCTAATGCAGAATATGATAGCATCAAAACATTTTATATAAAACCTAAAGTTTTCAAATGTTGCATTATATTTCATTAAATCTCCGAATGATGAACAATCGTCATGTAGAGGAGTCTTAGTCATTAATGATAGTGTATGTTCATCATAGGTAAACTAAAGTGGTGTCACCTTCTACTTCATCAAGGTAAATGTTCGGGAATTTATATTCCATTCTATCGCCTTCCTAAATAATCAAAAGATTATGCTTGTAAACGTATATTTTCTAAGAGCATTTACTTGTGAAAAGTATTCTTAAAAAAAAAGAAAATGGAATGCATTAAAGAGTTGATTGCTATTTAAGAAGAAATATAGCAAATCGCTTTTCCGAGCGAATCCGCTTGTAAATGAATGATTGATTGAAGTAAAAGTTTATTAATAATAATATTTCGTTTCATTGTTTCAAATTCATGGTATTCTTTCAAGAAATCGTAGTATTATTTAACTTGATGTAGTCGATACTATTTGATATGAATGTAATTCATTTGAAAATGAATCATGCAACTTCTTCAGCATATTACCGGTGAAATTGAGCAAAAAAGAATAACTTAGTAGCTTTCTGATTTGAAATTTGAAAATTTGTCAATGATTATTTTATTAAAATGTGGCGGTATCGCTGGAAAAGAGAGTCATGCATGCAATAAGTGTTATAATTTTTGTATTTGAAAGGAAATATTAATAGAAAATGATTCATTTACCAAAAATATTACATCGTTCATTTTAAGAATAAATGATTTTTTTTCTAATATATGATTTAGTAAATCGAAGATCCAAGTTCAAAACGATAATTTTTAATTCGTCTGAAAGATTGAAAGTTTTTTTAAAAAAAACTTTGTATAAATAACTATTTTTGGTCTTTTAAAAAATTATTGTATAAAAAGACCAAAAATCTTCAGATTCCAGAAGAGCTTGATTATACGTTTTTGATTTAGACGATTGGCCGTAAATTGGAACGTGTGTGAGCTGCTCGAGAAAATTGCCATTACTAAAAACATCCCTGCTGATAATTAATACATCTCATAGATTGTTGCTGCTTTTACCTTCTGCACTAATTACTTTTTCTATAGTTGTCATTTCTCATACGATTGTTGAAATGCAGTTATGATGATATATTCGACATTATGCAAAATATTTCATTGTTATCAGCAAAAGATTCTTAGCAGATGTAAGTCAAAGATATCTCTTACTTCCTTCTAATTTTCTATTATGCTATTACTAGGATATATTTATAACTTACTATATCAAAGGCCATATGAGCTTCAGATATAAATCTGCGGTTTGCATGTGGTTAACATATACTTTGAAAAAGATGTAAATTTTGTATTATTCAAACTTATGTAAATAAAAATTGATCATATCATTTGCGCAGGAAAACTAGTCGTTGCTTTTAGAAATGAAAATAAATTACAAATTTTAACCCAAGCGTTACGTTTCATTGAGTACACAAATAAATCTTGCATTGAAATACATTAAATTAATATTGATTAATGAGGTATGAGGATAATAGTAAGTGTTTCAGGTCAATCACCTAGAAAAAGCAAAAATATGTATAAGCAAAAATGTACATTCATGAGGGATTGTTCTCGACTTTCTGAAAATCAGATTTATTCGTGATTTCGTTTTACAAGAAAGGAAAAAGTTATGAATTTGAAAATAGGTTATTTCTCGATCCCTAGTGTGAAACCTAAAAATAATGATGTTTATTCCATAAATTTTGAAAAGCCTCACTTCTCGAATTTGCAGAATTTGTCTTCCATCAGAATAATATATGATATTGGTTTAGTCTAATGATAATTTCGTTATCGCCTAATTCCAGAAAAAAATTGCAATTAAAAAAATTAATACAATCTTAGTTGTGAGCGTAATTTTCTATCTTTTGTAGCTTTCAGATAATTAAGCACATGTTCTATGAAACAATCGTTTGCATTGAAAGAAAGTCGCTGGCCATCTTCTTAACATCAATCGAAGATACATTTAAACGAGATGTTTCTAAATCAAAATTTATTACATGTGGAGTATAAGAGTGGGGTTGGAAATTTTGCTGAGTTTTGCAGGCAACATGTTTATTAGGCATGTTACAGGTAAGAATATGAACCTCTTCATATTCTAAGATTATATTTTTTCACAGAATACTAGTTCCCAACATAGCTGTCCTAAAAGACGTTACTTCCCAGATGATACAAAGAGCACATAGACATCAATCAGATATCAGTCATTTTATTTTCTGCTTATAATTTACCTTTTCTTTGCTATCACCCATTCACTAAAAAAAAGCTTTAATTTTTAATGCAACTCTATCAACTATCCTTCCTACTTTTTCCTAGGCTTTCCATCCCGCTAATGACAGCCAGTAAAATCTTTTCCAGCATCTATTGATTTTGTCAGCAGTATTTTTGATAATGAAGAATCTTAAAGAACAACAGTTGGAAGTGATAATTATGCTAATCATTCTCTAGCAACTCTTCAAATAGCGACATTAATTCGCATCTGTAGATATTAGTTTCTGATCGGTGTTTGATCGATCATCACTAATTATATTTTGCCATTGTCAGTCCCAGTCATTTCTAGAATATTATACAGATTATATTCGAATTAAACTTACTATTAATATCATGAGATATAGAAGATTAAATATGCATTATTTTCAAGAATTCACGCAAAAGTTTGAATTTTTGATTTGTCAGTATAAGTTTAGATGATGAATGTCTCAAATGGCAGCGTTATAATTTGGTTAATGATCTATGACTGTATTTTAAAATTTCAGAAATTTGGAGTCAATTTTCAATTATTTAGTGGTTTTTGGAGGTAAATTTGAGGTTACACATATTCAGAAGATATAGGAAAGATTCATATTTAATATATAAGATTTAATAGAAGCGAATGGTTATTAAATTAACAATAATAATTTTAATTCAGTTCAAGTATGCCATGATTGTGTTAAGATAATGCTTTTTTGCAAGTTTACTAAATTATACAAAAAAATGAATTGCGATTAGGATAAAGATTATTAAAGCTCAAGGGAATTGGACTAAGTTTCGTAATCGATGTCAATTTTCTCTTCACTGAATTGCAAAGTTATGTGCAATGACTAACTATATCGTCATCATTACCTTATATTATAGCTGCTTTCTAAGTTTTGGCCAGACGAATCTTTATCAGTTTCACTTCTTTCAGTT
The DNA here is from genome assembly GCA_024305405.1 of Dirofilaria immitis. Lineage (NCBI taxonomy): Eukaryota > Metazoa > Nematoda > Chromadorea > Rhabditida > Onchocercidae > Dirofilaria > Dirofilaria immitis. The sequence continues at coordinate 797,024 of JAKNDB010000086.1, forward strand.
TTATAAGAACAAGTTGCTGGGCTTTTAAACCTATGAATGCTTGTTGAACATAGAGACAACTTAGATTGGATGAAAATTAGCTGCTCTACTCTTCCACTGTCGCCAGTTTCATCATCGATTTTTTTTGAGTTTCCGCACTTTTCGCATTAAATAACTATAAATTATTAAGTAATTCTAGAAAGTATCTCTTGTTGCTTGCTTCTATGCAAGTATCTTCCACTATCCCTGTCTTCTATTCCATGACATCCTTCGCTTAAATCTCCTTACGTTTCGTATATTTCATCTTAGCTATTGATTACTATTGATCCATGCCCCTTTATCTTACATTATTCTCTTGAAAGCATTCTAGGAGCCTTTTCGAATGAAACGGAGGTTGCACCTGATAAAGTAGGTTATTCAATAGCGATTGCTTTATATAGCGTGAAGTATTTGAATATTAACTGAAGTGGTCTCGAAAAATATACACAGGATATTTTTTTCGTAATTTAAAATCTCTAAATTTATTCAACAATTAATGCAGAGGATTTATGAAGTGTAGTTATTAAAATGTGAAATTATTCATCATCTAAAAAACTAGAAAGAAAAAAGAGCAAATTCAAGATCATCATAATTAGGTCTACAATCCAAATGATCCAGAATTGTCATAATATTCGAATCAGAGATATCTGCGATTTGAGACTGATAGCGACTGATAAATGTGTTTAAATCGAGGTAAGATTAAATGATGGTAAATTTTCTCCCATTTGTTTCGAAGTTTTTTCTAACTGTCAAGTATACTGATCCTACAATTAGATTTGCAAATAAAATTCCTTAATGTTAATCTCTGGTGTCTTCATAACCTTATGGAATATTTAAATTTGATTTCTCTATTTACTTCGACCGTATTTTTTATAAACACATATAAATTTTAATCCTGTTTCACATCAGCTGTTTTATTTTCGTTAATTAACAGCTTTATATTTTTATTGATACCATTGTAATATATCGAATTTGAACTTGTAGTTCTGAAACTTGTAGTTTTGATATGAAATTTGGAAATTTGCTTCCTTCATATATTATATCATAAAATTTAACTTCTGTGTTATTCATTGTATTTCCGCGATCTATTCCATTCATTTTAGTTACGATTCGAATTGACATATTTTGAATTGGATCCTAACCGATTTAGGAAGAAAGATGAAGAATCAGAAATTCCAGTTTAAGTTTTCGCTACTCCGGAACAATAGAGGCAAAGAAATTTAGAAGCAAATAAATATCTATTGAAGATTGTTGATATTTATTTAGAAATAAAAATGAAAGTTTTACAGACATAAAAATTAAGAAGAATTAATGCAAGAAAAGTTGGTTTTCTGAAAAAAAAATAAATATTATTTCTAAATAAGTGTCTCTGCAAACATAGCTTAAGTTGTAGGGAAAAGAAATCTTTAATTTCCATGTACAAAGTTCCTTTAATTATTTTTGCTAAATGATGAACGAATCACGTTTTACTGACAGTTGGAGCTTGAAGATATTATGAGATATGGAAGTAATCATGATGCCCAACTCGCTGGTAACTTTCATTTACCACAAAAATGCATGAAATCTGAACATTTTAGAATGCAGATTGAGACTTCGTGGAATGAAATTACATGGAAACAATAAAAGACGAAAACTTCAGAATCATCCCAGATATGTTTTTTGCGAAATAATCCATCCATTTCAGACAACACATCTGGAAAAAACCATGAGCCGACCATATCATCATTTTCGAGAAAATTCGTTTTGCAATCAAGTATTTTTGATTGCAACACTAGTAACTTATTTATTGGTCTGTATATTGCTATCTTATACAATTGATATGCTATTAAATTTATAATTGATATGTTATTGAATTTATAAAAACTAGCCTATTCTTATAAATTTATAAAAACTAGCCTATTCTTATTAGGAGAAATATAGCTTAATTTCCCAAATTTTCACGCTACAAATATGAATAGAAAAATAAAAAGGCAGAAAATAATAATTGCTTTCTCTACATTTTCTAATATTATTTCAAAGAGCTTCTGGCTGAGGACAAGCTGCATTTGTGGCCATCTCTTCATTATCTCTCTCTCCTCATTAACAGTTTTAAGTTGGAAGAAGCCGAGAAGTGTACAAATTAGCTTGATTGTGATAAGTTTAAATTCTCCATTCATTCATTCATATATAGTGCCTTCTTTAAACTAATTAATTAATATGTTTTTATGTATTAAATCTACACTTCGTTATACTTCAACTATCATAATTGCTAGTAGTAATCACTCAAGTTTCTTATGTTTTCTTTCAGTACCGATTAGATGTGCAATGTTCATTGCTTTTTCCGGTGATTTGCTTACCATATTTGTTTTTATAAGCTTTTGTATCAGTACCTACCCTCTAATTACCTATAGTTCAACAAAGGAATCAATAATAGCTGGACGATATTATTTTGGTATATTGTTTTTCTCCTCCTTGATGTTATTTTTCCCAGTTCTTGTTTCTTATATGGTGAGTTTCATACTTTAGACTTTATAAGCGATGGAATATTTAAATTCGGCACCTCACTCATTACTTTTATTACAGTATATTTTGCTATACCAATTTATGGAATAGGTAAAGCTGTACTAATACCAATGCATTCCCGGTTGTCTAAAGCAATAACTGCACCAATCCTTGTGAGTGCACTGCTGGATGCTGTTGTTTTTGTGGAATTCTCATTGGAGTTTTCATAGCGAGCACTATATATTTATCCATCTATCTATCTATCTAATCTCTCTATCTATCTATCTATCTATCTATCTATCTAATCTATCTATCTATCTATCTATCTAATCTATCTATCTATCTATCTAATCTATCTATCTATCTATCTATCTATCTAATCTATCTATCTATCTATCTAATCTATCTATCTATCTATCTATCTAATCTATCTAATCTATCTAATCTATCTATCTGTCTATCTAATCTATCTATCTGT